>VDFB02145683.1:30116-111135 GCA_007258455.2 Sequoia sempervirens | reverse complement strand
CTTGGATAGAGTAATTATATTTTAAAAGCTTATTGTAGTGTAGAAAAATGTATCCCTTTACATTTTCTCACTTGTTTGGGCCCTCCAAGTTAAATTGGACTTAATTGTGCCTTAATTTAGTGTTGAAAGGTGGATCCCTTTACACTTTCACACTTATTTAGGGCTCCCTTAATTAATTGAGCTTAATTATCTATTAATTGGCCCTATAATTCATTTCCAAGCCTATTAAATTACATTTTATAAAGGGGAAACTCGACATTAATTAATGCCTAAACATAACACTTTACATTGAGCAATGTGTGTCCTAGGTTTGTGGACCTGAGACCCATTTTCCCATGGGCGAATGGGTCCTCCCTAAACATTAGGACCTAAATTGAAATTATGTTTTTGGTAGTATTTTAACATATTCAAATCTATAATTCAATGTTGGATTGTGATATTTGAATTCTAGGAAATTATGGATACATACCTATAAATACAAGGTTATTTTCTAAGTTTCACCTAACACTTTCAAGACTTTCACCTAGCAATTTTATGAGAACTTTATGAGAATTTTAAGAGCAATTAAAGGCATTCAAGAGCAGATTTATTGGATTTTTAATGTAGAAATCAAGATCCAATCATCATGTCAAAGTATTCTTGCATCATGCATGCTTTTGGAGCTAACATTATGATCTAGGTTTCATGACCAAGTCAAGCATTCAAATCACTATTTCAAGCAAGATTCAAAGTTCAAGATCCACATCCATTGAAGACATTTCATGCAAGTTGCAGAACTTCATTCAAGGACTTATCTAAGGTTTTGTTGAGTGGTAACATAACTTTGTTCATCGATTCACTATTTCATATTCATTCCAAGGTTTGATTACCAAAATAGGGTTTTACCAAGGAAAACCCCCATTCACAAATTTTTTTTTTCCCCCCCTTATGTTGTGTTTGTAGATCTAGGTGGAAGAAAGCTTGAAGATCTATTGAAAATAAAATTTGAATAAGTTGAAAAAGTTGCAAAAGTTGTCAAAAATGTTGTCATCTCACAGAAACACATCTACAAAATTTATTTCCAAAATTGTTACACTGCCACCTAGAAAAAATGGAAGCTTTAGATCTATGTCAGAGGCTCCCAAAAGTTGCAGAAAAAACTTGACATTTGGCACATTCATACCCATGGGAAAATGAGTCCCAGTTAGCCTTTGAAAACTCACTTTTGGTGATTGGTAAACATAGTTCCACCCTTCTCAAATCTACAATTTAGTTTTCAGTTCTACTTATTTTGAGTTTAATATTACTGTTTCATTTTGAATTTGGCATAGTTGGGTTGAATTTCTATCTTTTAGTTTTTCTCCCAAAAGTGCCTGGTGAACCTAATAGCCATCCTAAATACAAAACAAGGAAAACCCTGTAGATTCTCACACAAAGGTTTGATTCACCTAAGGGTTGTTAAACAATTATTTGTGAGGATCTCATTTCCTAATTAAATAAAGGAAAATAGGCCCCTAAGTGGTTCATCAATTCATTTTGGTGAACATGCCTATTTTTCACCATTTTCATTTTGGTGCACTTGATGTTTGAGCATTACATCTTTATGATTTTGGAATCCATTTCAACCCTAGATATAGGATCTATGTTCATTTGTATAGCATTACATTTAATTGAATCTCATTTAGGGTTTCTTAACTTGAATTAGTTTTGCATCTCATTTAGGTTTTTAGGATTACATTTTTGCATTCATTAAAATTTGGAAAATATTAAAATTTCAGTCATTTTGTAAGGAATTTATATAACATTTCATCATCATTCATTTTCATTAAAAATTGAATGAACATTGCATTTCAAATTAGGTCTCCTAGTTTATCATTTAACACTATTTTACATTTGTATTTAGACTTAATTTTATAGAAAAATGAAACTGTAACCACTTGTCTCAATTTAGAATCTAAAAACCATAAGAATCAAATAAAAAATTTGTAAATTCATTTTTCAAAACCCTAAGCTAGGACCCATTCACCCATGGGAGAATGAGTCCTTGATTAGGGCTTTTTCCTACATTTATGGGCATTAAAATCTCAATTTCTACATTCTGTTATGTTGTTTTTAGTTTGTTTCATCCTCTATTTTTTGTAATGCATCTATGATTGTCTCATGATCATCCATTGAAAGTTTCCATAACACTTTATTAGGAGGCCTCCCTTGATATCTAACTAGTTTTATACTGGTTGCCAAAATCAATTGTGAATAATGTATAATCTTCTTGTGTCTTTCATAATATTGAAATGTAGGCAAGCCATTCTTTTTTATCAAATATTTTCAAAGCCAAGTGCCAACAATAACCACCAAACTAGTTGGATACTCAAATTTGCTATCATCCACTCTATGATGTACCGAATTATTTTTTCTCTCAACATATCTAGCCAACCAATACTCCATCTCCTCTTCATTCCCCTCGGGTGCAACAATAGCATACACATGTCTTATACAAATAAATCAAAAATTTAATAAAGAGTGACCTATATTTAATTCACATATAAACATGCATAAATATAAAATTCAATTCAATTTAATGTACCTTCTCATACAAGATCCGAAACATGATCATAATCATCTTATTTGAACACTTGATTATCTTCAATTGTCATTCCATGTTGAACATGTGTCTATGTAGGTGTCAAGGCTCTTTGTTGCCATTGTTCAACCCATTTTGTATTTTCACATGCCTCCCAATCACTTGAAATACAAAATTGACAAAAGTATGCAAGATCCCTTGTCCATATTGTCCATGTGTTTCCATTCAAACTCTTAAATTAGTGCCATTTTTCAGATCCATTAATTGGTTCACAATATTGTCGAGAAAAAATATCATTTTCTTCAACTAACCAAAAGAAGCATTGAATTATTGAGCTCTCGCTTGTTTTTTTAGATAAATTTTTATTGCATTAATCTACAATTGTGCATGCATCTCTAAATTTTGTAGCATCCTCAAATTTTAGTTGCTCTCTAGCAAGAGCTCTTTTCACACATGCACCTACTCCATTGTGTTCTCCTTTACCATGTCCAACTTCAAAAAAACTCCACATGTGTTGAATATTATTTTCCTTATGAACTCTACATAACCATTAAAACATTCTAGAATTCTTGAATTGACCTATCCAATTATCCAACCATATGAAATGTTCTCTCATTTGAATTCCTCTCTTTTAAATTTTTACAAAATATATCAAAACAATATTGAACAAACTCAGATTAATGTAATCGATTATCACTTACATAAAATTGGTACTCTCTCAAAAAAATTATATTATCTCTCTACTATCATTTGCATGTCTATAAACAATATGAACAAATATAGCTACTTGCACTGAATTATAATATTATGATTGAATTTCTTCTTGTGGATCAAGAGTATAATTTTTAGCAAAATCAACAACTGGCAATACAATTCCAATTGGGAATGTGTTTTTACATAAATTAAATTGATTATCAAGCCAATGAGCATATTGAGAGTGTTTAACATATTTAGGTACAATATTATCTTTAAATTCTTTAAAAAATGCATGGACTCTAAATTTTTCCTCAATTAGCTCACAACATTTTCCAAATTTTCCATCTTTTGAAGAATACTCAATATTTTTAATTTTTTTTGCATCCACTAATTGTTGTCCAAATTCATCTAAACTAATTTCATGCATACATTCTCCTAACAATGAAAAGTTATCTCATCTACCACATTCTCCAGAAATACATGCTTTTAAAAAATAAGTTTTGATTAGAGGGTTCAAAAAACAAACTTGCTATAAAATATTTGATTGTTTCAGGTGGCATATTAATACCAAAAATGTCCTGCATAATTTTCTTAGCATGCAAATTACATCATATATATTGAAAAAATCATATAATAATAATGAAATTGTACATTAGTCTTATAACAACAAGAGATTCACTGTTTATTAATTCTAACATACCAAGGTTTACACTTTTCGAATGATCTTTGACTTATGCTAATATTAAATGGTAAGATTGAATCATCTAATTTTTTTTATATCATTCAGTTTGCATCATATCTAAGAGATTCTTTGGATGAGGTTCACAAATTTTAGAACCTACCCTTAATTTTAAGACATCTCTAATGTTAGGTGATACTCTTGTATTATCATGCCAATAATTTTCAATTAAATATTTGATTTCATTAGTTAATTTCATGTCTAATCTTGGGAGTCTACCACTAAAACTCCAATATTGATTAATTTGATTCTTTTCAATACTTTCTCTTCTTTTAGCAGTTCTTATCAAAGTCTTAGGATATACTTTCATGCATATACTAATATTACTTAACATTCTTTTATTTGAAGTTGCTTTATTAACTAGAGTAGTTGTTATTACACGATGAGTTGCATTCTTATCTTTAGATCTAATTTTCTTACCTATAAAATCAATGATAGCTTTAGCAACAATAGATATGACTTGTTCTACTGAATCATCTTTCTTTTTTTGTTTTACAAATTTAATGCCTAATTTTTTTATCACTTTTCTCATTTTCAATATTCTCATCAATTGCACCATGAGTTGACATTGAAATCCTAATTTATTTCTATTAAAAAATATTCTATATATTCTATTTCCATAAGTTATCATTTGCCTCCAAGAAAATTTACCAGGAAGGTTATCTTTCACATCTTTTTCAATTGTAAAACAAACATTTTCATATTCATCCATACAAGGGTTTTCATTTTCATTTTCAAATATAAAAGG
The DNA here is from genome assembly GCA_007258455.2 of Sequoia sempervirens. Lineage (NCBI taxonomy): Eukaryota > Viridiplantae > Streptophyta > Pinopsida > Cupressales > Cupressaceae > Sequoia > Sequoia sempervirens. The sequence goes on along the minus strand of VDFB02145683.1, from coordinate 106,392 downwards.
GATTTCATTCTCATTTTCATTAATATGAGGGGTTTCATTCTCATTTTCATCAATATAAGGGGTTTCATTCTAATTTGCATTCTTATAAGATATTTCATCATTTTTTTGTTTTTGCATTATTTCAACCCTAGAAGTATTGATATCATCAATGGTGTATCCAAATTCATGTAAATAACTAAGATCAATATTATCAAGACTTGGGTTTGAAGACTTACCTAGATAAATTGTTTGAATAGGTGCATTTTCCATATCATTGGAAGGTGTATTTGAAGACATACCTAATTTTTTCTGCATAGGTGCTATTTCCATATCATTCAAAGTTGAAGTTGAAGGAATAGTTGGGTTTGTATCCATAATTGCATTTTCTTCCATATTCACCATTTCCACATTTGCATCATCTAAATTAATCTCATCATTCATGAATTCATCTTCAACATTGATAAAACTAGATGCTTCCAAATTTTTCATTTGACAAATCCTTTCTCTTCTATCCCTTTGTCTTTGTGTCTTTATTTCTTTATTTGCTTGAATTTCTTCGGGTGTCATTAACTTTCTACATTTTTTTTTGCCTTTTCTTTGATCCCATGGTTTCCAAACCCTCTTTGATAACAAAACAAATGATTCTTAACCTATTTTCAATTTTTCTTCTCCTTTAAATATTTAAATAAAACTATGTAGTATGAAGATCCTTTCTTCTATAAACTTTGAAGCACAAAACATCATGAATACATCCAAAAGTTCTCTTTTTCCAAATCTTCTTGTAAAATGTTGTACTTGATTCCACTTCAAAAAATTCAACCTTAACTTGTCTCTTCGAACAATTTGAATAGAATATGCCTTGTTAAGAGATTGCACAAGACAACAATGCAATAAAAAATGCAAAAAATCATACTTTTGGACTGTCTTGCAGAAAAGGAATGTTGCAGAAAAAATGTACTCCATTAGTATTTTCCAAATTGGGAAAAAATAACTAAATAAGAAACAAACATGTGTTATAAAACACGTACAAATTGTATTTTAGGAATGTACACGTGTTATATAATGTGTATGCATTCCTTTTACCCAATAGGTAAATGATAATGTGTTACATAATGCGTACACATTTTAATAACACGTACGGGTTATTAAAATTTTTAATCTCCAACCCACATGCAACCTCGGTTTTAGGGTCAGGAAAGGCTTGGAAACCCAACCCTTAGCCTTTAACCTACAACGAAAAACTAAGGCAGATTGAGGAAGAATGTCCAACTTTAGCAATATGGCTGATGGCCTATTTTTTTGAATCAATCTATGAAATTAAAACCCATTAGAGAACACGGTATCTAGTTTTCAAATATATAATTTTTAGTAAGATTATATTATATTAGTTTTTTTCTAATTAATTTTTAAACAAACAAGTCCTTAAACTTGAAATATCAGGATTTTTTTGTTTTTTAATAACTTTTTTTTGGTTACGTTTCTTCTATAAAAAATTATATGGCATCAATCCTCAAACAATTCTCTACACAATGAAAAAAAAAATTCAAAAAATGTTTAGTTTAGGTACAATTATGTTGTCCATACATGTTTTTTAAAAGAAACAATTAAGGCCAATGAAATTTCAATATAAAAAATATATTCAAAAAAAAAATTAGGAAAAAAATCCTCATCAATCTTCATGTTGTTAGCTCTCTTTCCCAAAAAGGAATTAGCAAAATAATTTTATTTGGGTCAAAAAGTGGTGTCCATACACATGCATGGTATGGTGAAAAAATAACTTTTAAAAATGTGTTTTTATACATCCCTATCAAAATTTAATTTCTATCATAGATCGATATTTGAATAAATTACATATTTGGAAACTAGATTCAAAATGCTAAATTTCATAAGTACTACTGATTTTTTTTAAGATTCATTGTGTAAGTGCCTCAAATTTTTAGTCCAAGTGTGAAAATTTCTAAAAAACACTTCCACTTTTTGAGCTTTTTGTGGACCCAACTTCTTGCACATCAACCTATCCACATTAAGTTTTGGGCCCTTCTAAGCTAAATAAACGTAAATTTTCCCTAATTTAATATTGTAAAGTGTATTTATTGACATCACATTAAATTTAGGAGGCTTGTAAATTACGTGGACCTAATCTAGTGTTGTAATGTGTTCTACACATTCATATTGGATTTAGGGCCATCTTTAGCAAAATAGACCTATTTTTTCCTTAATTTAATGTTGTAAAGTGTATTTATTTACACTTTCACATTGGATTTTGGGCCCTATTGCATTTATAACCTTTATATAATCATTAATAGGCTCCTATGACCTTATATTGTGCATCCCAAAGAATATTTCTATAAAAAACCCAACAAGATCAACATATAAACTTAATTTACACACTCCCTGACACTTAGCAATCAAAATAGGCCATGTGGGACACATTCTCCACTTTGGGTGAATGATTCCCATCCAGGTGGACCCATTCACCCATCTTGGCAAATAAGTTCCATTTGGCATATTTTCAAGGTTTTGAGTAGGAAAAATTAGGTTTTGAGTTCAAATTTTATGTATGCCGACCTTTAGGATCTAATACATGGGATATTAGATGGATTTGGTATATAAATGACCTTTCAAATCAATTTTTCATCAAACATTCATGATATCAAGTCAAGCACTCAAGAGTTTAGCATTCCAAGACTATATAAGATCATCAAGAGAGCATTCAAGATCATTTCTAAAGCATTTAAGAGAAAAATTCTTCATCAATTGTTGTAGAAATTCAAGATCCATCATCATGTCAAGCATATCAAGAATCAAACATGTTTTTGAGCTAGTGTTGTGATGTTGCATCCTATATTCATGGCCAAGTATTGTTCTATAGTTATCTTAAGATCTAGACCTACATCCTCCATGGCAATTTCATGTTGAGTTGTAGATTTACAAGACATCATCTACAAGGCATCATTCAAGGTTTTGATTGAAGGAAAAAAAAAAAAAATATTGGAGGAAGTTTTCAAAGTGCATAAAGTTTTCAAAGTTTTCATCAAGCCTTGGAGAACATTCGAGAACACCTACAAGCTATTTTTTAGAGATTTAGATCTAGAATCCTGAAGAAGTAGGTTGAGAACACTAAGAAGAGAATATTTAGATCTTGAAGTTCTAGAAAACCCTAACTAGATAGATTCACCACTTCTGGTGAAAGAGTCCCAATTTTGTTCAAAAAACAAGTTTTTGTAGATTCAGATACCCATTTGGCAGATTCCTGTTCTCACACAGAAACCCAGATTCTAAACTGATTTTCCTAGCTTGGTGAATGAGTCCCACTTAGCATTAAAGGGATAAATTCTAGTGTTTGATACCTCCTTCTAGCCATCTTTATATTCCCAGGTGCACACATTCCATTATGTAGCTTACTATTATGTTTTATTTGTATTTCTAGGCCATTTAGTGTTGATTTACATTGAATTAGGGTTTGGCATTTCATCTTGCATTACACTTTTCCTTGCATTTGTATTTCCAAGTCTTAACTTGGTGGTGAACCCCTTATTATTTTACATTCAGCCCTAGGAAAACCCTATTGCGAGATCTCTTTCTCCTTTACATTGAGATCTCCAGGGTTATCCTTGAATGGAATTGGAAAGTGGGTGTGCTCTATGTCCTAAAACTATATGATAGCACTCTGCCACTTTTTCTTTATTTTATTTTGGTGAACATGCATATAGGAATTTAAAATTATGATTTGGAGTGCATCGTCATCCTAGATTTGGATTGCATTAACATTGCATTAGAGTTTGCATTAGTTAATTGGCATTCTAGGGTTTCTAATTTTGCATTAGTGAAAGCTAATATATGTTACATTTTTGCATCTTATTTCATTGAAATTCATACAAAATATGCATTTACAATTAGTTTACATATCATACAACATAAAAAGCATAAAAAAATTAATTAATTTTTTTTGAAAATTTTGAAAAAAATCCCCATTGGGACTCATTTGCCACCTCGGGTGAACTAGTCCCAATGCACATCTGAAACTACCTTTTACAGCATTTAAAACCATGCTTCTACACTTTTTTTTTCTACCATTGGTTATCTATTTTAGTGGGTTGACTTTCTGTTTCATGGATTTCGCTAAATCTAGCTTAAATTGGTCTATTTCATGCATTGGTCAATTGAAAATCTGCATTTACAATATTTCACTTTCAGATTATTGCATAAGTGTAATCAACAAATTACCTTGTTTCAAATCTGAAAATTGCATTTAAATATTTCACTTTAGGATGATAACATGTTTTCTTTTAAGAGATGTGGCTTTGATATGGTTAAAAATGGATTGCATAAGTACAACATCCCCTCTTATGAGTTCAATTTAGAGTACAACAATGAGGTCATTAAGAAACATGTTAGTCATCTTTCTACTATCTTTCATAGTTATGATAACATCTTAGAGTAAGCAGATCAAACCATTGACACAATCCTTAATATTACATTACTTATTGGTGAGGATGGTATGATACAAATAGATACAATCAGATACAAGTGTAGACAATCCTAAAAACCATAATTGTTCTTCTCCTGATACCTCTCCTACTGGTGATGAAGGTATCTTTGTGAAAGAAGATACAATCATTGAGGATCATGAAAGTCTTGATTCTCTCTCCTCCTCCCTCTTGGAAATATATTATGACACAAGAAGATGATATCATTGCCACTACTTAGTCTAAATTCACCTCTCAAAACCTCCCCTAATTGTAAGAATGCTTTGGTAAAAGAGGATAAAATCATGAACGATCATGAAAATCACATTTGTTAGGAGGAAATGTGGAATGAAAGTGATAAAATTATCTTTGTCCTTCCTAATGTCCCTAACATTTGGAAAGACCTATTCTAAAAAAAGCGTCCAATCATTCATAAGCATGAAAATCATAGTATTACTTCTCTTGATGCCTCCCCTATTAGTGATGAAGTTACTTAAATACAAAATATAACAATAGAGAGTGATGAACCCTTTGTTTTCCTCTCTCTTAAAATCTCCCCTACTAGGGTAGAAGTTATGGCAAAGAGAATGAGAATGTATAAAACAAAAATGAAATCATGGGTAATTAGGATGACCACATTTATCCTTCTCCTGATATCTCTCCTAGTTGTGAAGAAGATATTTTAGTGTTTGAAGATCAAAGCTATGAGAGTCACATGAATCCTATTTTCCTCTCTCCCCCTAGAGAATGTTAGAGTAATAAGTTATTATGCTTAATTAATTACATCACATGTTTGATTAATTAATTAAGTCACTTATTCCTCTTTATTACTTAAGCTAAACTTAGGCACATTAATAATTAATAATTAATTATTAAGTGTGCACACTAGGGTTTCATTTAGGATTTCCCTTTTAGGGTTTCTTGATCTCCTTCATAAGGATTGATCACATTGTAATAATGGATTCTCTTAATGCATTTTTACAGAGAGGTTTACAGAACATTGTTTCCGTTCTTCATATCTTTTGCATGTGACAGGTATCCATCTTGCATGCAGGTGATCTTGGTGATTCTAACATGGTATCAGAGCTCCAAACCTGCAGCTGCTTGTTCGTGATCTAAAGATATGGCCTCTTCGTGAGTTTCGGGTGCAAGGGTTTCCACAGGCGTCTTTTCTGCAAGATCTAGGGGTAGCCATCTTTTCGGGACACAATGGGCTCAAACGGACATCGCCATCGCGTTCGCAGCGTCCCAAAACCCTAGAAACGCCTGTCAAATCGTCGATTTTGGAGCAAGTTGGTCGGGAGGCAAATTTTTTTTGTCTGGGGGGCCGTACGGCCTCCCCAACACGCGGATCGAGGCTCGAAAAATTAAAAAAAGGGCAAAAAAACGTGTTTTTTGGAATCTGTGTTGGCGCTGCCAGTGTTAATGCAGATCCGCCGCCCGGCGGCCACCGGGCGGCCACCGACCCGCCACCGCCGCCGGGCTACTCCACCCGCCCGCTGCTCGGCCCCAGTTAGCCCCTGCGGGCTCCTTTCCGCTCCGCCCCGGTCACATCTACGACCGGGGGCCACCCTGCTCCGCCGGCTCCGCCAGCCCCCGCGGGCTCCTCCGCCAAACCCCCGGTCATATGGAGGACCGGGGGCCCTCCATTCATTTGCCGGCCAGAGAATATTCTCTGGGATTCTGCCGCCGACCAACGGAATATTCCGGCAATTTGAAGGCATATACCGGCGACCGGAAAATTTTTTGTGCAGCGGAGCGAATTTTTGCGCCGACGGCCCCCAGGCCGTCAAATTTATGCTCGCATTTTGATGACGTCAGTATGACGTCAGCCGTACGACACCCCTCTTTGCCCTCCTAACCCTAGTTTTTCCTAAAGAAACAGTTTTTTTCTTTTGGCCATAACTTGGGCATACGGTATCGAAATCGGGCAAACGAGATATCGCCGGAAAGCTGATTCTGAGCACTTTCATTTGGTATAGTTTATTTTTCAGTATTTTACTATTTTGCTGCATTTATTGCTGTTTGAAGTCAGATGTTATTTTTGGACTTCCGAGCTCATAACTTTTTGCCACTATCTCCGATTTCTGCCTCGTTTGCAGCATTGGAAAGGTATTAAGGAGCTCTATATTGCTGTCCATACACTTTTTCTGTATCTGTCCCAAGTTTATCAGTTAGTCCAGATTTGGCCCGATGGGTTGTTTGGTGATTACTTGGATGTTTTGGCAGTTGGGAGAGTGCATCTTGCATCTTTGCACTTCGTTTACAGTAATACATCTTTCAATAATTTCTTGCTGCATCATAGATTCCAGGGTTGTTCCCGTTTGGAGTTTTCAAGTGTTCCATGGCATCGGGTCTGCTGTCACATTATTTTGATTCTGGTATTGGTTTCAGTTGTAGACAGAGATATCTTTCCTTGCTTGTCAGATTGCGGTTCCAGTGTTACTCTACAGAGTTCTTCCAGTGCTTCTTTGCAGCATGTTATCACATTGTAGGGGGGTTTTGTCCCACTGGGTTTTTCCTTCTCTACTCCTTATTGCATTGTAAATGGGTACCTGATCAGGCCTCGTTGCCGGGACCCATCTTTGCTTTCATGCATCCTATTCTAGTGTTTTAGCTTCTTCCTAAGTTCATCTTAAGGGGGGGTGTTAGAGTAATAAGTTATTATGCTTAATTAATTACATCACATGTTTGATTAATTAATTAAGTCACTTATTCCTCTTTATTACTTAAGCTAAACTTAGGCACATTAATAATTAATAATTAATTATTAAGTGTGCACACTAGGGTTTCATTTAGGATTTCCCTTTTAGGGTTTCTTGATCTCCTTCATAAGGATTGATCACATTGTAATAATGGATTCTCTTAATGCATTTTCACAGAGAGGTTTTCTGAGAACATTTCTTTTTCGTTCTTCATATCTTTTGCATGTGACAGGTATCGATCTTGCATGCAGGTGATCTTGGAAATCCTAACATGGTATCAGAGCTTCCAGGGTTGCAGACTCCTTCCCGAATCTGAGGGTTTTATTATTCTGGCTTGAACATTTTTGCTGGGTGCAGATTGGGGTTTCAATAACCTCACGGTTGAGATCAGAAGGTTCCGCAGATGAATTTTGACTGTAAATTCGCCTATATTGGGTAAAGTTGTTTTTGAAACAAAATTTTTTTTGCTGGAATAACTCCCTGTGCGGTACGATTTCCTATTTTCGCAAAAAAATATTTTCAGTAAAATATTTTCTGCGATCTATCTGTAATTTTGGGGCAAAATTGTTTTATCGGGCAAATTTATATTTATGGTGCAATTTTTTATTAAATATTTGATGGGGTTTTAAAGAAATTTCTGCGGTAAAGTCCGGGCGAATATTCCCGGAATCCACCACATTTGTACTCTGCAGGTCAGTGTACTGTCCATGGTCACATTGGCCTATCGACTGCTGTCAAGGGTTTTATTGTGTGACTCCCATCACATCTTTACGGTACCATTATCACTCAAATTGGCGGTCAAATCTACTTTTTGTCCGGTGTAAATACTCCGTTCGGAAGGTACAAGGGTCAGATCTATCATCCGCGGTCAGCATCCTTTATCATCATAGGCGGGTACAGTCATTTCTGGGTCTGCATCGGGCTCTCTTTCTTTCGCCGATCACAGTTGTGGTCACCACACTATCCCTGGCACGCTGTTGGTCCGTTCTACGGGTGTTTTTTTTATTAATCTGCGTCTGGTACAAACGACAGAGTCTTGGCATCGGTAGATCTGGCTTCAGTCATTGGCACGATTTTCGGCGTATATCCACTGTCATTGTATGGTACGAAGCCTTTTTTAAATACAATTTATATGTATAAAAAAAAAAAAGAAGCTTTGTTTTATTTTAAAAGCCGACCATATATTTGTGAGGCCGACTGGTTATTGTATTGGGCTGACAGTGAATAGTGAACTTTATTTATTTTGCATTGTATGTGCACAAGGTCATATGGATGACCAGATTTAAGTCCCTGGTGCCGAAAATTTGTACCATTTTAGCCTTGTAATTGCCCCAAGTGCCTATTTATAGGCCTTTTTTTCATTTTATCATAACTTTTGCATACGAAGGCGATTTTTCAGAAACAAGATATCGTTGGAAAGCTGGAAGAGTCAACTTTTCAGTGGTGCAGATATTTTGCAGGGATTTTGCAGTTTTGTGCCATATTTTCCAGGTTGAAGACAGATCTCTTTTTTGGCTTTCGGAGCTCATATGTTTGTAAATGGGTGACTTAATTACTTTGGAGAATGGGAACTATAGGCAATGGAGTAATTTAATACTCACTCATCTTGGTGAGAGGAATCTATTGTCCTATTTGTTTGATAAAGTTCCTTGTCCTAGCACAGCTGATGAGTATTGCATTTGGAAAGGCTTCAGGGCTGCTATCTTTAGAGTTATTTTTGAAAATGTAGATGATGACTTTTTGGAGACACTTATTCACTTCCAATGTCCTCATGCTCTTTGGAATCACATTAGAGAGGTGCATGAAGATCATGATTCTTCTCCATCTCTTGAAGGTCCTCTTTCCAACTCACATGTGCTTCTTCATTCTTCAGAGTTGATAACCCATGCTTGTGATCCTTTGGAGGAGATTGCAAATGCTTCAGAGGTTCCTGATTCTTCATCTTCTATTGATGAGTCATTGAGTACCGCCATTGATTCATTGCAGGTATCTAAAAGTCTTCCTGATTGGGATTCCTATTTGACAGACATTGCTTCTTTGTTTGTGGAGTCTCACATTTCAGATTTGGAGGACCAATTTGAGGGTTTATCTCTCTTATTTGATGATAGTCATGGGTCCGCTATTATCACTTCATGTTTGTCTATGGAGTTTGTTCAAGATCAGTTTCCACTTGTTCCTAGTTTGTCACAGTTTTTTTGTGATTGGGCATGTACCTGATTGGATTGTGGCATCATCTACATCATCCAAGAACTTGGCAGCACATGAACAGATTTTAGAGACATGTTCCTCTTCCTTCTTCCTATCCAGAATGGGAATCATTCTTGCAGTTGTACTTGGTGTATCTTCTTCCTAAGGGGAGAAACATTGTTTGTAGGCATTGGATTTTGTTTTGTCTTCAAACATTAACCATACTTGCAGGAGATCATACATCATGGGGGGGATATCTTATCTCATTACTTCCCTCTTATGGGGGGGTAATTTATTGTATATTCATGATGGATGTAATCCTTGGGGGGTATCATTGAGTCCTCCATACATCATGCTTACATTTATCATGCTTGTTTTTTGTTTTCTCTCTTTTGGAGAGGGGTTTTTTCCCACTGGGTTTTCCCCTTTTCTCTGCTTTATGAGAGATTGCATTTCATTTGCATCTGTAAATGGGTACCTAACATGGCCTAGTTGCCGGGACCCATAGTAGTTTGCATTATTTTCTCCTCCCTAAGTTGCACTTATGGGGGGGTGTTGGTGTAATTAACTATTTAATTACATCTTCATAAGTTTACTTAGGAAATCTTTAATTCCTAAGTTATAGGATCTCATCCTTATCTTATTGAGCTATCCTTTTGCTCAAGATAAGATTTAGTTGTTGCATGCTTGCCTTTTATAAGCAAGCCTCATCTTGTACATTTGTATCAATTCAATCGTTAATCAATCTTGCATTGTGAAGCAAGCATTCTTGCCATCAATCTCTCTTGTGTGGAAGTATATTTTTGTCTAGCAACAGTTTCTGGAAATCCTAACAGAGAAAACATTATTGAACAAGATAATTCCATTGATCATTCCCCTACTTGCAATGAAGTCATTTTAGAAGAACCAACCTCTGAATGTCATGAACATATTGTTTCTAGTTCTCCTAAAAACTCTCCTCCTAGGGAGGATATCGTGGTGCAAGAAAAGGATAACATTGACAATAGTTATATAGTTTCCTTAGATGAAGATGATGAAGTACCATTAGACTCTCCTTCACTAATTGAAGTTAATATTATCCAACCTCAACTCATCCTTTACCCACCTTCACACAAACCTCAAAATCAAAACAAACCCGAACTTGTTCTTTACCCACCTAAGAATAATGTTTTGCAGCAACCGAGTCATAATACCATTGCTCATACATATAACATTAGAAACAATCTACAACTAGAAAAACACCTTCAACAACCTTACCTTTTCCTAATCCCATTTTTCCTAGTGCTCCTCATTTTCCCTTGCATAGCAGGAAGGATTATGACCTTGTTGAACAACTTAAGGATACTCCTGCAAAGATATCCCTACGAGACCTAATTTAGAATTCACCTAATTATCACACTATGATTCAAACCTCCTTGCAACAAATTCCTATCCCTTCTAATGTGCAATCAAATGACATAGCAACCATGATTTAAGGAATAAATGTTGACATTGTTTTCCACCAAAGCAAGCTCCCCTCTTTGGAAGTGCAAAAATAAAATGATGCTTTCACCATAAAGCTAAATAAATTAGAACAGGAATAAAGATAACCCTTGTTGATAGTGGCTCTGCTCTTAATGTGTGTAGCATAAAATTTTTGGATAGGCTTGGTGTGGATAAATAAAAAATTTAACTTGATTCTTTATCTATTTGAGGGTTTGACAATGTAGGAAAAAAATGGGTAGGAGTGATTACATTACCTATTGCATTTGGAAAGGCCACATTATAAACCCCAATTCATGTTATGCCTCATGATCTTTCATACAATATTCTTTTAGGAAGAGCATGGATTCATGAGATGCACACGATGCCCTCTAACCTTCATTGTATCATGAAATATGTGTATGAAAACAAAGTATATACAATCAAAGCCAACCCTGAACCAAACAATTGCTTGAACATTGACAAAGATAAGGAAAATCCTTTGGCAACATTGACACCAACTACACAAGTGGAACCTGTGCAACAAAAAGACAAAGTAAAACATACTAAGGAAGTCACAAAGCTATTAGATGATGATTGGGATTCCTTAGATTTCACACCAACATTCATGGACTAATATAAGATCATAAATAAATATCTTGAAAAGGGAAAAGAAAAAGCAGTAATGTCAACACAAAATTTAGAAGACCCCTCGAAAGCATCCACCTCAACCAATTTAAAACAAAAGACAACAAATTACACAACAAACTTTGATGAACTTAATTATGAGCAACCACCTCATCCAAAAGAAATAAAAATGCTTTATGGAAAGGTTATGAACTTATGAAATAACTTGGATATAGTGGAAAAGGATGTGGTTGTAGAGAATAAGGAACCTATGTCCCTATAGAGCCTCACATGCAAGAAACAACTATTGGTTGTCATTATTTCCCCTCGAAACAAACAAACAAGCTTTCACTTAATATCAACACTATTACAAAAATTTCCTCTAAGCTAAATTTAACATTAGTGCATCCGAAACTAATAGACACTAATGGTTTTGATTGTTATCCTTTGAAAGAAACAATGAAATCCTCACTTAATATCAATGTCATCATGCAAAATGCTAATGATTTGAATTTGTTAGATTTTACATCCTCCTATAAAGGAGAGAACAAAATCTCACAATATAAAGAGTCTTGTGTAGGTATGGACATCTAATACTAAGCGAGAGACATCTTTGTCACAGAATAAAGGAACATCTTCTACTATTGATCAAGACGATATCTTGTTGAGACTCCTCCAAGATCATTTGATATCTTTCCCTCCAAGAACATGAAAGAAATTTTACTAGAAGAATTCATTTCATGCATATCATAGAGTTCATGGTCATTCTACTAATGAGTGTAAGGCTTTGAGTAAAAAAATTCAAAATCTTAGGGACAGTGGTGACCTTGTGTTGAAGCACCTAGTTCCTCTAATTGAAACTTACTTTCATCTTATTCAGCTCATCCTTGTCCTGCACTAAGTGTGGGCAAGGAGTTAAGTAGCCTTTTTCCTTGTGTGTCACTTGTCCTTGTCTCTTTTGGCTAGTTGACTTCCTTTCAAGAACACATAAGAGAAAGCCTAAGATGTGGGTGAAATTCCTTAGGTTGACTCACATGTGGCATACTCATTCATGATGTATTCCAATTCCAAAACATATGAATTGGCATAGGGCTTTCCAAATAAGCTCTCATGTTTTTTTCTACTTTAAAGCAATTATTCACAATAATGGTGTTAGCAACAACTTTAAAGGTGGGGCATACATTGAAACTCATGTTTCATTGTGTGATTTTCTATCTTCTTGCAATGCGTCCTTTTCTTGGTGGTGTCATTGGGCTTGATTTCCATTGAGAGTGATATTTCTTTGACTTGTCCTCTCTTGGAGACATTAGGCACGATGTTCCCTAAGAAGAGACCCCACAAAAACTAAGAAAAATCCATTTGAACTTTCCTTAAACTATTTTACATTTACAATAGTTATATGGCCACCTTGAAACATACTTTGCTTGCCTATGGTGCCATATTTTTTTTTCATGAGTTCCAAGCATACAAATTTTTTCTTGTCTCATGAAGCTTGACGATCATTGTTGCATGGAAAATTATCACAATTATCTGGAAGTATAACTTTGGCATGGTTTTATGGGAAGTCGATCTGAGGCATGAATTTCCCTTGGCCACTTGTAGGTATGTAGTGATCACATACCAACCATGTGTTTATGTGTCTCACCCTCTTGGATTACTCACCCAACTGATAGCTTGAAGTTCCATTTCCTCAGAGTGATCATGCATTTTTAGATAAACAAGTTAGATCTGATCCACTTCATGTTGGACAAACGGTCAAGGCTTGATCCACTTTTTTTGTTTTTTCTTTTCTTTCTAAATTGGTTATTAACATTGTATGTATTTATCATCAAATATTATGCCTCTTCGACAGCCTTATGGGAAATTTAGCGAGTGGGGAACCAATTTGCATCTCATTGAATAACTTTTGAGATTTTTATAGAAAGTCAATTCTCTTTCTATTGCAGGGAAAGGTATAAAGAAATGCAAATAAAACATGAAAATGGTGATATACCAAAGCTTTTACAACATTTCAAACCTCAACTTATTTCCTATGAATGATATGATATACAGAGAATGCCACATACCCTTCATTGTTGGGAAGAGAACAAGCAACAAAGGCTTAGTACAAGCACAGTGCAGTCTTTCAAATCTTCATATGGGAAGCACCCATTAAGGTTTGATTAGACATAGGAAAACTCTTTAAGTTAACAAAAATATCTAGAAAATTATAGAAACCCTTTCTCCCTTTACAACACAATATGAAAAATAATGAATTTTATTGAAATTGAAAATTTCAATAGACAATCCAATTTTTGAAAGCTATTATTCAACATAAAAGCTTAAAAACATGGAAATTAGCTGCCCGAACTATCATAATATGATTAACACAATGTTTTTAACATGAGCGAAAACATAAACAAGAAATTTGAAAAAGGCCATAACATGCATAGTTTCAAAGATTTCTTTTAAATATATCGAACTTAAATATTAAATGAACTAAAAAAAAAAGGTTGGATCCCAATCTAATGATAGTTTTAGTTAAAATATAACATGCCAAAGAATAGCAGTATTCTGTAAAACTTTCTACTTTTGAAAACATAAAGACTTCCTACTAGATATATCTACTTCAAAAAGATTTTCGAAGTAAATTTTTTCTAACTTTTTTCCCTTTGTTGCCAACCCCTATTTATAACTTGGAAGGAAAGAATACCATCACCAACATTCCAAAAGTAGAAAGTATTAGGTGCTTGCACCTGATAGCCAATGTTCTGATCTTAGATCTTGATTAGATTGCAACAATATTTTCTCATTAAGTCCCAACTACTTTATTAATGGTTTTAGTTATTTAGCAAAGATTACAATAATAAAAAAAAGATTCTAACATAGCCTCACAAAAATTTGATTGATCAATCATACAGATTGATGGTACTAACTCAAAGGTTCCACCCTAAAGAAAAGACACCCATCACATTCCAAAAAAAATGACCTAAAGTGATCATTTCACAAAAATAAAGATTTCCAAAATGAATAGATGATGTGTTGAGCGGGTGGGAAATCTCAGATTTATGAGAATGGCTTTAAATAAAATACCTTCCAAGCTAACACATGTCTCGGCTCACGCCCAAAAGGAAAGTGATATACAAAATCTGTGTAGCCACCACAAGGTCCATTGCACGCCTTTCAAGGTAGTGTTTTCTTCATCAAGCATGGACTTATCCTGAAGCTAAAAAAGGTAAAAGCTAAAAACCCAAAAGATTAAAAGAAAAATTTGCATTATAGTTTTGGAAACTCATAGGAGGCCTTCAATTGCGGAGGCATGAACCTATAACTCTGATAACTCTTGGATTTTGAGGGAGGTGGAGTGTTGTACTTCCCAATACAAATTAGTGGTGCTAATGAGAGTATGAAGAATCTTGTATGCTTGATTGAACTTGTGGACAAAGATTTTGGCACCCTAATGCTCTCGTACACTTCTAGGATTTTTCACCTAAAAGGAGAGAGGTAGGCCAAAATAGATAATGTACCCCCTCAAAACTAATACAAATATGAATGAAATATGCCTAAATGTAATTTTCTAATGCAATAAACTAAAAAAATATAACAATTATTGAATGAAAACTAAAGAAATGCAAGATGTTTGAAAACACAATGTTGTATGCAAAATAACTTAAGAATGCAAACAAACTATAACATAAATGAATGAAACTAGAGAGATGCACTTAAAAAATTGGAATATGATGTAGAGAGGCTTTGGAATCCTATATAATTTTTTGTTGAGGCCAACTAGGAAACTTATGCTAAGCTAGGCGACTTAGTCCTATTTCGGCTCGAGATTCTGTCAGAACATGTTTCAACCAAAAGGGTATACAAAAATACAAAAATCACTTTTCATGCCTAGTAGCAGGACTAATTTGCCACTGATGATGAATTAGTCCACCTTTAGCTATCAAGGATTTTAGGACAGGAATTTGTGGCTCTCTATCTACACTTTGGTTTCTGACTGGTGTCCAATTCTGAATCTACATAATTTGGTTTATAAGTAATCTCCAAGCTTCTTTTAGGGATTTTTTGACTTGAATGAATTTGATGAAATGATGAAATATTTTAACACCTTTCTCTTTGAAATTTTTGAATACAAGACCTACAAAACACATATGCAAAGAGGGAAAAAGGGTTAAGGTTAGTGACTAGGGGTTTGCCTTGGTCAAACTATAATTTGGTAATCAAACCCTTGAAAATAAAATGAAATAAAAGATAATGGTGAATGAACAACATGCAATGCTACAACTCACCAAACCCTTGAAGTAAAAATATTAAGATATGCAAGTAGGTTCTCCAATGAAGACTTGATAATGCCTAGAATTCTTGAGAATGAGTAAGTGAATGAAAGGATTGCTTGAAAATGAATTATGGGGGTGAAAATGAGAGAAAAACACTTTATTTATACTTGATTTTACAAAATTTCTAGAAAATACCACATCACCGGCCAGCCTTAAGGTTAAGAGAATAATATCCCAGTAGAAATTAAAATAAGTTTGATTTTGTGCCTAGAGGGACTAAGTCGCCCCAAGTGGTGACTTGATCCCACCAATGCAATTTTAATGGGTGTCATGAATTAAAGTGTATTTAATGATGTTTAAAGGGATTATTCTCTAAAACACACTTAAGTAGGGTCAAAAAGTGTATTAAGGGGTCATTTAAACATAGGCAAGGGTCAAATTATTGATGACAAGCTTAGAAATGCATGACAGATTGTTACAAGTCTTTGCAAAAATTTAAAATAAGGCTTGGTAAGTGATTAAAAGAGGTTATTTAGGTGAATTATAATATAAAAGGGTCTTAGAAAAGTGTGAAAATGTGATTTATAACACTTCACAACACTTTTATAATAAATCATAGAATTATTATTGATTCACAAGAACCCAAGATCTAAAGTGAATGTGTTGAACACATTACAACATTAAATCAAGCCAAAATCAAGTCAAAACCACTAGGAGGGCCTAAACATGAGAAAAGTAGAAGGGTTACTTTTTTTGAGTGCACATTTAGCCCCCACTTCAGTGAGAGGATGAACCCACTTGAAACTCACACTAAAGTAGTCAGACATGCAATCAAGAGAATTTCCAGTGAACTAATGTTAGCAAGATGAGAAAACAACAATCAAGAGGGATGATCAATCCCCAAGGATGAAGATCCCATGGGAAACTAAACATGAGCACAAATTAACACACAAGAGAATGATGTAAATGAAGAGTGAGAGAAGGAGAAGGAAAAAGAGAGAGTCATATCAAGCTTCGGTCGTTTGTCCATCCCGTTGTGGATAAGATCTAGGCTATTTTTCTAGAAAAAGAAATGTATATTACTCACTTTGAAGCAATGGAACTAATGGATATCTACTGGGTGAGAAGAACCAAAAGGTGAGAAGAATACACTCATGGATGGTATGCACTAACAAACATGCATGTGGCTATGGGGAAATTCATGCCTCAGAATGGGCTTCCCACTCAACCATATCAAAGTTATACCTCCTGATAACTTTAATAAGGTGCCACAAAAGAAAATGACATTTTTAGCTTCACAAGATAAGCAAAACTTTGTATGCTTGGTACTCATGAACAAACATGATGGCACCACATGAATAAAAGTTGTGTTATGTAGGTGGCCATATAAAAAATGAAAAATGAAATATGCAAATGGTGTTCAAAGGAGTCTTGCTTAGTTCATGCTAGGTCTTAGCTCTTAGGGAACATTTTTTCTAATGTCTCCAAGAGAGGACCAATCGAAGAATAGAAAATTCACAACTTAAGGGATGCAGTGTGTCACATCAAGCCACCAAGAGGAATGTAATATTCTAAGATAGATCACACTCATGAAGGAAATCATACCCAATGTCATCCACAATAGCGACAAATGCATCATATGAAGTAACAAAGCTTTACTAAGAACCAAGAAAAAGGAAAAATGAAAAATGATTATGCCAATGTATGCCCTCACTATAAAGGAATTGCTACACATCGTACTGTGAGAAATTAATTTAAATTAGAAAATGAAAAATGGAAAAAAAGAAGGAAAGACATGAGAGCCAACTTGGAAAACCCTTATGCCAAGTCATATGTTTCCAAGTAAGGCTATGTCATGTGAAGAAAAGGAAAAAGGAAAGAAAGGAAGGGGTTTCCCCCAAAAGGAAAACACTATACACATAAGGGATCTATGGATTTGGGGTCAATATGTTCTTTGTTGAAATGTTGTGTTAGAGAGCTCAAAACTGTCATCATCCCCCAAATACATAGAGCTAGATGAATGACACAAAGAGAGGGAAAAAAAAAGAAAAAGAAAGATTTCTTTAGGTCAACATGGAAGAGACATAGGGTGTCTCAATGGTTTGCATCATCCCCAAAAGGAAAACACAAGCAACTAAAAATGAAAAGGCTAAAGAAAAAGGAAAAGATTTTGGGTGAACATGAAAGAGACATGAATGTCTCGAGGCCTTGCATCATCCTGAAAAGGAAAACACAAGCAAAATGAAAAAGAAAAGGTGAAAGGAAATGAAAAATCTTCTGGGTCACCATGAAAGAGACATGAATTTCTCTACGCCTTCTGTCATCCCCAAAAGGAAAACACAAGAAAAGACAAAAGAAAAAGGTGAAATCAATGTACAACATAGAGAAGAATGAAGGTACAAATAGAGGAATGCCACAAAGAGAGAGAACATCAAACAACACATCATAGGGGAATACGTTATGCACATGTAAACACAAAAAAGAAAAAGAACATGTAAAAGACTAGGAAGGAAAATGCGATTCAACCATCAAGAAAGTCATCCATCTCCTAGTCATGTTCATGATATGCTGAGGGCAAGTAACTAGCTAGAGGGACAAGAGAAAGTGTCAAACAATGGGAAGTACCAGGTTGTACACTCTTTATAGGAGATTTATCATTTAAGCTCATGGAAGAGGAAAATAATGTATTTAGATCATTATGCACCTCTTCGTCTATTTTAGTGATCTCATCATTGTCATCTAGATTAATCACAACAAGAGGACCGATAATAAGTTCCAATGAAGTGTGTACCTATTGTTGTGGTTGTTGTATTGGATTATTTTGTTGTAGTTGGGGAGGAGGGTCATCATGCATTGCTTCTGTCAAGTGTGGATTTTGATTTTCTGTGTTTTCTTCTTCTTGTAACTTGTGAGCAAGGGCATAACATCTATGCCTACACTCCCTAGCTACTCTATTTCTTTTGGTTTTATTATCGAGTTGTGTGTGTGAAGGAGCATGTTGATCAACCATAGGTTTCCTATCTTCCCCATGGGGAGGAACGAAAGGAACCATGGAAGATTGGTCATCCAATTTCTCTTTTTCTTTGTAAAATTGTTTTATGTGAGGAGGCATGACAAAGTTGTTATCATTGTCTTGTGGTATCTTGGATGATGTCGGGGAGGTTTTGTGTGTTGGGTGATCTTGGTTGGGTGGTTCATGTTTTGGTTGAAGCATTGTTTCATCTAGGACATGAGTTTTGGAAGTGGATAGGGAAATGTTACAAAGAGACAATTCAGCTATTTTCTTTGCTTTAAAATTTTGGTAAGCAATGAAAAGGAAGTATTTGCAAGGTGTTATACATTCCATGGGCTCAAGCCAAAAGGATTCTACGTAAAAGTTTCCTTTAGAAGACAAAGGATTAAAGACGCTATGGTGGATAGTGAATATTTCATTTTCAAATGGAAACTTTAAACATTTTTGTATAATCGAAGGGATAACTTTCATTGGGTGAAGCCATATATGGCCTAGCTGCAAATGAAACTGGTCTGACTGTAGGATGATGGAGAATGTAACATCCAATGTTTTTGGTCCTATTTTTAATGGAAGGATGATCGATCCTATCGTAGGGAAAGCAAACCCATTGTGTGTTTTGATCCATGCTTTTGGTTTATCATAATCATCTTGATAAAGATCATGTAAAACCAAAAATTCCTCGGTGATCACACTCTCTACATAGGTGGGATCTATTAGAATCCCATTAGTGGGCTTATCATAGATACGAGTGGCTATGTAAAGAGGATGGTTGGGAATATTTGTAAGTATGTTCTTAGAGGAGAAAGTAATATAAGGATATTTCTTATGTTGGCCCTTATGAGGGATAATGTCTATTGCACCTACCATTTCATCCATAGGATTAATAGACTTGGTAATATGTGGAATGGGATCAGGATGTTGAACATCTATATGAACATTCATCACATCATTATTTGTAGTTTCACTAGCTTTGACAAATGAAACATTGTGTTTGGGCATTCAATCAGTGAAAATTTGTAAATTTTGATTTGGAGGGGCAACAAACTTATTGCCTTGATCATTAACACCTGCAAGGGGGGTGCTGTCATAATAGTGGTTTACAATTCCTGAGAGGAACAAATTTTAGCTGAAATCACATATTTTTAGAAAATATAATGATTTAAGCCTTAAAAAATTCCATTTTAAGGATTCCAATT
Source organism: Sequoia sempervirens (assembly GCA_007258455.2). NCBI lineage: Eukaryota > Viridiplantae > Streptophyta > Pinopsida > Cupressales > Cupressaceae > Sequoia > Sequoia sempervirens. The sequence continues at coordinate 86,493 of VDFB02145683.1, read as the reverse complement.
GAAGAGGGTTTCATCAAATCACCTTAGATCAAACCCCCTTGGATAGAACCTCGCTAGTTTTAAACCATACCTATAAATGCGTCTCCTTTACACCTATCAAAATGCTGATAAAAAATCACTTTTGATTTAGATTTTGGGGGATCAAATGAATTCATTTAAAATTTATTTCAAATGATTATGGTATTCCTCAGAACAAGCTATCCAATGAATATAATTTTAATATGTTTTGGTTTTGTTATATATTTGTTTTTTAAGTTTTATTAAACATAGGTTTTCATCGAAAATGAATTTCTTTGTTCTTCACATGTGGAAAAATAGAAGATTATCAAAAAAAAAAAAATTGAAAAATATGAGTGAACCAGATATTGAAGTCCTTGATCCAAAAAAAAAAAAAAATTAAATTTTGACATATACAAAAAAAGTTACGTGTTATATAGTCACACTATGTCTGAATTGTAATTTGATTGACTTTGAAACTTGCTTAAGGAAAAAATATTCAATAAAAAACTATCTAACCAAGTGGAAGCACTAGATATCAGAGTTACAAATCTAAATTTGAAAGAATTAGAATTTTATCCTTCATGGAAAAAAAGTAATGCATTATACGGTGTGTGTCACTTTTTAAAAATGTTGTTTTCTGTAAAGAATCTATTTTCATGGGAGATGGAAAAAGAAGTGCAATTTGATTCCAAAAATTTTGAAAAAAATATTTTTAGAATCTACGGACAAAATTTGATGAGACTCTAGTTTGCACCATCTTCAAATTTCTCACATTTTAGCCGCTATAGGTGCCCGAATGTGAAGATTTAGTTAAAAATAATAATTTCAGTGTCTAGTTTGGCCAAAAATTATAAACCACTATTATGGGATCACCCAGGGATAGATGACATGAATCAATGAGGTCTTGCACAAGGTGTTTAAGATGCTTACAATGTTCCGTGTCATTTCCATTTTCTCTATGATAATGGAAATAAGCATTGGATTTAAATTTTGGAGGTAAAGGATTAGTAGGATTGGGTGCTTTAACGATAGGAAAGGTAAACATTTGTTGTTGTAAAAGTTGGGACATTGTGTTATGAAGGGTGTCTAGTAAAGGTGTGAATTATCTTTTTAGATCTCCATAACTATAGGGCACTGTGGTTTTAATAGTTGCTACTTGGTTGTTGATGGGTTGAGTTGGTTGCTAAGGGGGGTTGTACTGTAAGAAACCTTTGTTTTTCTTTCTAAATGGTTGGGAATTGCTTTGGTTGGCATGTTCAGATTTCTTAGTTTGGCTAGAAGTGGACTTTGCATCTCGATTACTAACCAAATTGTGATAATCACAAAGGGTGGTACACAAGTACATTAAGGAGGGGAATTTAATCATAGTGAGTTTGTCCTGAAGTTTAGTTTGCAAGTTTTCTATAAACATATTTTGAAGGTGTGGGTCATGAATCTTGACATTGATTTGAGAATAAAGCGATTGAGAGTGTGAGATAAAATCAATTATATTTTCTTCCTCATGTTTCTTACATCTCATCAAATATGCCAAGGTCATTTTTGGAGTCATATGCACTTGGAAATGATTTATAAATGCATCAAATAGTTGATTGAATGAATGAATTGAATTCTTTGGTAAGGATGAGAACCATTCTAAGGAAGTGTCTTTTAAATTCCTAGGAAACAATTTTGCTAACAGTTTATCATCAAGGACAAAGCCACTACATAAGGCGGTGTAGGCATTAACATGGTTAGAAGGATCTCCCTTCCCTCCATATTTCTCAAATCTAGGCATCTCTATTCCTTGTCGCATCAGTGTTCATAATATTTCCAAATATAGTGGGCTGCTTTGAACATAATAGGTGGGTGGTCCATTTTGATTTTGGTTTATGGTGGATATTTGTTTTTGCATGGATGAAACTGTTTGGAAAAGTTGTGTTATGAGAGAGTCATTGAAAGTTTAATGGGGTGGGAGGGAAAGTGGTGATGGAGTGTATATAGTGGTAGGGAAAGTGAATGGAATGCTTATAGATGGTATGATGGAAGAGGATAGAACATGTGATTCCACATAGGAATTAGGAATGCTAGTAGGAATAGTCAAGGAAGGAATGGAATTACTAACTTTTTGCAATGTTGTTGTGACATGAGGATTCGTATAGGTAGGAATGGAATCCACTATGGAGGGAGGAGGAGTGTGAGGTCCTCCTTGACTAACCATGGTGTTTGTTGGTTGAGAGACACTAGAGGTGGAAGGAACATGTTTTCAATATATCTCAACTATTTTTTTCATAATGTCCAAGCCTTCTTCACTTTCAAGCATGCCATGGATGTTTTCTATGGTAGGAATTACAGTGGTTCAAATATCTTCAAGACACACTTGATGTTGGAGATGTGTTAAGTCCTCATGGATGTTAATGATTTTGTCTTGTGGGATGTGATCATTTGGTTTGTCAACTTGCATGTGATTGGAAGGCAAAGAGTTGTTCAAGGTAGTATCCATGCCTAGTGTACTAGTTTCCATACTAGGAGTGGAAACTTTAGATAACCCAAGATCCACAACAAGTGTATTATCGTGGGATAACGTGAGTCTTGAACTTCTTCTCACTAAGGTACTAGAAATAGGATACCACACACTGATGCAAAGCTTTCTAAATGTCGGTGAATGCAAATGCAATGTAAACTAAGAGAAATAAAATGTTGATAACTAAAATACTAGAAAGCAACATAGAAATGCAATAACATAAAACAAAAATGTAGAAAATAATATGGAAATGATAAAAATTGTAGTGCAAAATATGCAAGTGTACTAAGTCGCCTAGTGTGGCAAATTAGTCCAGGTAATGATTTTTTTGAGAATTTTCAAAAAATTTAAATGAATTTTTATGATTTTTAGGTTTGCAGATGTAGATACAGTATGAAAATGTAGAATTTTGTTGATTTTCAATGAAATACAATGTAATAGTGTAAGCTATATGAGCTTTTCACTTAATGCAATTTTTAAAACCCTAGGATGCAATTTAAGCAATGCAAAAGCTAATGCAGTGGTAATGAAAACTATTCCTAGGAGGTAAATGCACTTGAAATTAGAAATAAAATGTTCTAAAGTTGGGTTCACCAAAATATGGACAAAGATTTTGGCACCTTAATGCTCTCTTACATTTCTAGGGTTTTTCACCTAAAAGGAGAGAGGTAGGCCAAAATGGACAATGTCCCCAGTCAAAACTAATGCAAATATGAATGAAATATGCCTAATTATAATGTACTAATGCAATAAACTAATAAAATAGAACAATTATTGAATGAAAACTAAAGAAATGTAGGATGTTTGAAAACATAGTGTTAAAGGGTACGTGCAAGATCATCATGAAAAAACGAAGCACTTAAGTGGCCAAAAATTCAAAAAAATCAAAGTTAGGCAACTTGACATAAAAATTTGAAAAGTTATCTATATTATTTCAAAAATATGTAAGAATAGAATCTATAGCAAATTGAATTTAGTTTCTAAACTATTAGGTTTATTAAAAAAAAAGAAATCTATTTGGTGAAAATTTGAAATTTCAAATTTAGTACTTTTAAATTTCAGAAAAATAAGAAGTAGGTGTCTGTCTAACCACCTTAACCACAATAAAATGATAATTATTTTTTATAAAAATTTAAATATTAGAGGACTCATGTCCTGATATGATTCATATTTTTTTGTAATTTTTTTCCAAGTAAATAATTAATTATGAATTTTTTATTACAACTTAAAAAAATATAAAAACTCGTATGTCTGACCACCTTAACTTGGTAAAAAATTCATGAAATTCAATTATTATTTTTTTAATCCTATAGTATGTGAAACATATAATGTGACACATGTTTTAGATTCAAAAAATGTGATACGGTTTGAAAGCTATAGATGTTTTTCAATCAGCCTATCAATCCGGACTTAAGTCGTAATTCAAATAGAAAATGGATAATAATTATTTATTAAATTGAAAGTAAAGAATAATTTATATTGGTAGAAAGTTGAGAATCTGCTTTAAAAACCCTTTTCATTTCATCAATTTTGGGTAAAGAAAAAGTTGTCAGCTACATACCCTACAAATACCCATCATATCGCCATTTTTTGGCCCATCATGATCTTGCACATACCCTAAATGCAAAATGATGTAAGAATGGAAATAAATTATAACATAAATGAATGGTGCACTTGGAAATTGGAATATGGTGTAGAGAGGCTTTGGAATCCTATAGAATTTGTTGTTGAAGCCAACTTGGAAACTTACGCCAAGCCGGGTGACTTAGTCCTATTTTAGGGAGATTCTTCCATAACAGGTTTCAGCTAAAAGGGTATCCAGAAATAAAGAAATAACTTTTTCATGCCTAGTAGTGGGACTAATTCACCACTGATGGTGACTTAGTCCACCTTCAGCTTTCAAGGATTTCAAGATAGAAATTTGTGGCTCTTAGTTTGCTTTCTGGTTTCTGATAGGTGTCTAATTTTGAATCTACAAAATTTAGGTTGTAAGTGATCTCCAAGCTTCTTTTAGGGCTTTGTTGACTTGAATAACTTTGATGAAATGATGACACCTTTTAACACCTTTCTCTTTGAAAAATCTACATAGAACACCTGCAAAACACACATGCAAAGAGGGGAAAAAGGGTTAAGGGTTAGTGAATAGAGGTTTTCCTTAGTCAAACCCCAATTTGGAAATCAAACCCTTGAAAATGAAATGAAATAAAAGAGAATGATGAATGAACAACATGTAATGCTACAACTCACCAAACCTTTGATGTAGAAATCTGAAGATATGCAAGTAGGTGCTCCAATGAAGACTTGATAATGCTAGAATGCTTGAGAATGATTAAGTGAATGAATGGATTGCTTGAAAATGAATTACAGGCATGAAAATGAGAGGAAAACCCTTTATTTATACTTGATTTTACAAAATTTCCCAGAAATACCACATCACAGGCCGACCTCAAGGTTAAGAAAATAATATCTTGCTAGAAATTTAAAATAATTTTGAATTTTTGCCTAGTGGGACTAAGTCACCCCAGGTGGCGACTTGGTCCCACCAAGGAAATTTTAATGGGTGTCAGGAATTAAAGTGTATTTAATGATGTTTAACAAAATTATTCTCTGAAACACACTTAAGTAGGGCCAAAAAGTATATTAAGGGGTCATTTAAAAACATAAGAAAGTGTCAAATTGTTGATGACAATCCTACAAATGTGTGAAATTTTGTTACAACACTTTAAAATAAGGCTTGGTAAGTGATAACAAGAGGTTATTTAGGTGAATTATAATAAAAGGGTCTTAGAAAAGTGTGAAAATGTTTTACAACACTTCACAACACTTTTACAAGACATCATATAATTCTTATTATTTCACAAGAACCCAAGACCTAATGTGAATGTGTTGACCACATTACAACATTAAATCAAGGAAAAATCAAGCCAAAATCACCAGGAGGGCCTAATCATGAGAAAAAGTAGAAGGGTTACTTTTTCCATGTCCACACAACTTAAAAAATTCTTTAAATGAAACACCTCCCCACCTTGATGAAACTACTCCAATGTGGTAATAGAGTTGAGAAAGGGGAAGGATCTCCTAGATTTCATCAATAGTGGATGACAAGATTATAACTAGGAGTTCTATAGAAGTATAGACCTTGTGTCTGATTGCATCTATGATCTGCTCAATTGAAAGTACTTCTCCATCTAGTGAGAAAAGGGTGGGTAATCAAAAATCAAGCAGAACTATGAAATCCTTCTGGATCTCATTGACCTTTCTATTCAACACTGCTTGGCGTTCTTTGCTCTTTGCCGAGACCTTGTACCAGTTGATGAATTCATTTGATTTCCTTGAGGTATCCCTCTTATCAAGAATTCCTGCACCTCCTAAATCCTCTTCAGTGGCTTTGCATAACTTGGAAATCATATTTTTTGATTTTGCAGTCTAAGGAGCATAAATTTGCATAATTAGGTCAGCCAATGGGTAACCCTTCTCATCTAATTCCTAAGCATCCCTTAGAAACTGTAGGATTAGATTTAGAGGAGAAACTACAACTATGATCCTTTCCCAATGTGTGGATATAATTCTTTTCAATATTGGGAGGATCCTAGATCCTTGCACTATAGCCAATTCTTGATGGAATTGAGATTCCTTTGCCTTCATATTCTCCTCTATCTAGTTCTTCTCCTTGTAGACATGCAAAATATGCATACAGGTCAATCCAAAGGTTTAATCAAATAATACCATTTCATCTATCGTAAATCATTCAACCTTTATCTTGCATCATCCATTTAATTAAATAAAGTCCTAGTTTATTTAATTGAAGTCCAATTCATATTTCTCCTTTTCTGATTTAAATAAATAAAATATCTAAGTCAAAGAGGTCAAACTCATCCTAATCATCATCCTAGCTAATTAATCCTAATTAAATGCTAATCCTCACCACTTGCATTCTCTAGATTTAGCCACTTGCACAAATAAATCAATTTATTGATCTATTAAAACCCTCATTTTCACTCAACATGGCATTTATGGGGAATATTCCCTCAAGTTTGAAAAATATGACAAGTTGATTTGTCCCTCCAACATTGCATTTATTGCTCATTTTCTTGTCCCCTTCTTAGCATTAACTCTCATTTCAAATTTGAAATTTCCCCCCTCTTGGGCACATTTCCCAAATCTTGCACATGCATCAACCACTCACCACTTGATAAGTGTCTTCCTCTCATTTGTCCAATCTTAGTCCCACATCCTCCATGTTTGGAACTCTTAGCATTTGAAAATCTTTAAATAGACGCTTCATCCTCAAGCAAATCATCCACAAAGCTAATGCAAAGTCACTCTCTTCATTTGAGAACTGATTTTGTCCACAACTCCACCATCTCCACAATTTGATCCTCAAATCATATGCAAAGTCACTCTCCTTGAGAATTGATTTTGCTCATCCATATCATTCTTCATAGCAATTTCATCACTAGCTTATCTTGAGCAAGGATTGGGAAAGGGCTATTTTCTACAATAGCACCAATCCACTATGAAATAGATTATTCACCATGTTTCTTAGGATTTTAACTAGTTTGTTTTGTTATGTTTGAAGAGCATAGGTGATTATTTCATAAAGAATACCTCTTGGTTTTCTTTCTTTTAACTAACTTCATGTTGATATTCCATGAAATAGGATAATGAAGTAGATTTTAGGTGTTACATTCTGGCGCTAGAAGGAGGGCTCTTATTTATCACAACCATGAGAGAAGGCATTGAATGGCCTATACAATGAATGAATCAAGTGTTTAATGAGTTTTTGTTATATGGATTTATGTTTTTAACACAATAATAGATGATTGTATTATCAAATGCATTGATTTGACTTCATTTGAATAGTTTTAATCTATTGATCTGTGTTATGCCATATAGATAATAGATAAAACAACATTAAATCATCTTTGTGTTAAGTGCAGATTAATGTTATCTATTTGTCATTTTTTGTCATAAGCTCAATCAAAAGTACAAAATTTATACCTAGCAAAGAAGTAGACTGAGTATTGAATGATCGATGCTTTGAAAGTTTGCAACCTTCCTAACATGCTCTGTCTATACTTTAGATTTGTGCTTTGAATGTTCGCTTCTTTTCTAGCATACCTTGTCTACGCTTCTGTATTTTGACTACATTTTGAAACAGAAAATCCTATCATTAAAAATCAGACCTTGCACCATTTAAAGAAGAAACTTGTGCAAGAATAGTCTACTTTCTTTGGTAAGCACGTGCTATCCAGTTACCACTGCAGATTCTCCATCTAGTGTAGCTCTCAAATCTTGGATGCTAAAATGGTTGGGGAGTTTGGCCTTACACTTTAGATATTCTATCAAACTCTTCATGTGACTTGTTTATGCTTCCATATTTTACATGCATGACATTTGTTGAGACTATAGTTCTTTAATTCGATCAAAGAGTTTACAGGCATTATCTGTGCTTCCCCCATCTTGCATACATATATGTCGTCCTCATGTTTCCAACCATTAGCATTTGACCAAAAACTCTATATACTTTGTGTTCTGATGGATGTCCGTCCTCTTCTACTAAAATTCATAAGAAGGATGTTGCACCAAGGTTGTAGAACTTGGATTTACACCTACAAATTGAGTTAGCTTATGGTCACTATCTTTTCTTACACCTAGACTTAAAGGTTTCTTAGTTTAGCTTTACACTTACCACTATCATTCGTCTGAAAAGCTCTTGAGTGCCTTGGGCACAATTCATCTTCCAAATACGTGTGTTGCTCGATCTTTTTTTTCCAATACGTTTAATACAGTGGATACCCTACTACATCCAGCATAGTCAAGTAAAGTGTCGAAGCTTTAAGTATGCTGCTAAAATGAAACCACATCTCTGTGAGGCAGTTTATGTTCAATGAGACCACAGTATTTGGGATTTCTCTAAACAAACTCATGTGTGTCCTTTTGTCATTGCGTTGCCTGTAGGTAAAGACCACTGTATCTTCCCTGATGGATATTCTTTTCTTATCATCTCTGTGAGCTTGACTAAGTATGATTGTGACTGTTGGACAGTAGTGAAAGTGGTATACGTTTCATACCCACTGACGTATGAGGGCCCATATGAGAGCCAGGAAATGACATTTTCCAAGTTGGCATTGGTATAGCCTGGCCATTCACTTCAGCCTAGCATATGTTCATTTCCTTGGCATTCTAAAAATAGTTGGCATTCCCTATTCATACTTCCATTTTGGCACAAGTAGAGAGCTCGTAGTGAAGGTTGTGGAATTTGGTTCTACACCTGCCAATATCATTTACTCAAAAGTGTCTAGAGCCTCTTTTGCAAATGCATTCTGCGCATATCCTGCAATCACGTGACATGATCTCTTCAATTCAAGTTTATCAAACAGGTCACTTACCTTTCTTCCACATTGGAATGCATGACTATTGATGAATGACATGGGGCATAGTTCTTTTTTTTTACCTACCATTTCCATTTGCTTGAAATTTACACAATGTTAAGTATACACATAAAGGCAGCTTTTCATCTTCAGTTTTTAAGTCTATCCTCTGCACAAATTTCTTTGTATTGTTTCCTGTTCTGTGTGGGCATCAAAGTAGATCTATAAGTCACAAGCTTTAAAATTGGAAATTTTTTATTTGTGATTTTACCTGGGAATTTGCTGTCTTATAGTGACTACAAAGCCGAGTTATATATTTGCAAACTATAAACAACAAAAACAAGAAACCATGAGAAACAATAAAGTGTTTTGCTGATTGCTGAAGACGTGATTGATGCTGTGAATCTTTTAAGTTTGGACTTGATTCATTTTTGTGAAGTTTGGTATATGTGCATATCTTTCTTGTAGATATTTCCATTCATTGTAGATATTTGCAGATTTACCATCATCCCTTCCACGCACAGGGATAGAGGAGGTTTCCACACTGTTCCCTAAGAAGATGATTTCAACGAGGCATCGATCATTTATATCAGACCAACTTCCACGATCAAATCTTCACTAGCATCTTGTTTGAAGCATCATTCTACATTGCTATGTTTTCTTAAGACTCCTGATTTGATGTTATTTTCAATAAATTCATGCACATGAAGACTTATATTGATTCATGATTTTCCTTTTTGCATGTTAATGATCCACCTCCCATAGCACGCAAGTGGCAGTGTTGGAGGGTGTGCGTCTTTTTCTTATTATTATGACTACAATTCTGGATTGGTCTGGTAAACAAAGGAAAAACAAGGAGGTATTTCGATAGCTCAAGGGTTTTACATCAATAAAGAAAAGGTGGTTTTCCTCAAAGTGTTAAGACAAAGGTTGACATCAGAGTCAAGTGTGGGAATCAAACAAAAACAAGCAAAATTTCTCAAGCTCAAAAATTGAACATCAAAATTAAAGACTAACAAAGCATTTTTAAATGCTTTAAAGAGCTTCTATTTATGCTTTAGTTTTCTATTTTAGATCAACTCAAATCTTTTTGAGCTCTTTAAAAGAACACTTCAATTTTTCGTTGCAAAGGGTTAAAATTGAACCTTGGAAACTGACTAAAATTTACTTTTTGGGCTAAAATTGAACAAGGAAATCTTCATCTTTCCTTTGGTGTTTAAAATGAATCAAACCATTTCTTTGAAGGATAAAATAAATGTGTGCTTTTATTGTTTTGTAATTATTTACAAAAAGTAATATCATCAAAAGATGTATGCACTTCTCTCGCACCTCACGATGATCTTGAGAATCAAAAGGATTTTGGTGACATTAAGTTGTGTAAATAATTTTCCATACACACTTTGATTTGGGTTTAAAATTGAACATCTTGTGCAAGTGTGAGTAGAGCATCATCATGTATATTCTCTTTCTTTGAGCCTTCAAAGATTGATCAAGTTATAGATTTTGTCCTTGCTTGCTTTTGTTTATCCTAGAGGGCCTACCTTGGGGAAAAAGTACTCACCCAAGGGAATGAATCAACCGGTAACACTCTAAATTCAAGAGTATTTCTAGCCGGGATATAAATGTGGATATTGGAAGAAACGCCAATATCACGTGGTTGACTTCGACAAGATGGATCCGAAAGGGGACTCTTGCCATGTTGGGTCAACTCCTACAAACAGAAAGTCTGAACTAGAACCCTTGTTTTGTAGTGGCCTATTGATCCATTGAGTGAGTTTATCAAAGTGGTGCATTGGAACTTAGATTCCAAGAAGTTACTTGGCATGTCCAATCTTGGTTGAAATATAGAGGTTAAGACTTCATTCTTAACATACCTTTATAATTTTTCCTTGGTTGCATGTAAAATCATCTCTTCTACAAAGGGCATGAGGCAAGCCCACCAAGAAAAATGTACCAATTGATCTAGGATGTCATATTGCTTGTGGTTTGAAAACATAGTGCTTTTATCGAAAACATTTGAAAACCAACATTCAACATGAGCATAAAATCTCAAACCCTTTAGGAGAGGCATATATCCTTGAACAAATTCACATGTTATTGCTTTCCCTTGGGATTAATATCTTTAGAGGCTTCTAAACATTTGGATTTCATCTCAATTTGTTTCTACTAAAGTCAACTTTAGGTAACTCTTGCCTCAAATTTCCTTAGTTTCTACATAATACACTTTGTGGGATAAGGGGAAAGTTGAGACATTAGACATCTAGATTCAAAATATAATCAAGAGTGTATTTGTGGTAAAAAGAATCCATTAAGCAAAGATTAAATCAATTGGACCCCACACATCTGCTTGGCATCTTTTGGTCATATGGTCTTTATGCAAACATTGGTCTTTTGATTTCAAATTACTTTTAGAGAAAAAGCTTGTTATTCACTATCTTGGTCTAGTAGACAATTCCTTCCTAGGTTCATTTAGGAGCAAATTAAACACTTCATCCATCCCAAAAACTTATCAAAATCCATCCAACCAAATAACTTTAGATCTTTGGAAACATCATTCTAGACTTGGGTAAATCATCCTTAAATCAAAATAATTTCTTAAGTGTGTGGGAATGCATCCTTTCTCATACATTTAATTAAATCAAAAAATCCTTTGAAAAAATTCATCCTAAGATAACATCTAACATCTTAGGGTTTACAAGTCCATCATCCAATCAAACCAATCAAAATCAAACCCTAAGTCTAGCATTGATCTAAAGTTCCTAAACGTTCATCACTCATATCATTTACACCTTTCATTCTTCATCTCGTCATTGGTCCTAAGAACCTTAGGGTCACTTTTGTAACAAGGTAAAAACAAAAGAGGAACATGGAATACAAACTTGGTCCATTCATCATGTGAATAATCCAAATCAATTGAACTTTCAAAGCCTTACAATGCCGATTGATTATCAAAACTCACACTTATACAATCCATACATGGGATCATTACCTTTGACAAATTTCAATGGCACAAGAAGTGTGAGTATGCCCAAATCAAAGATTGGAACACATTTCCCGATGGTAAATCCAAATCCAAATCTACAAGTCTATCAACCGAACAATCAATGCATGAGCCTTCAAACTAACAATGTCATCCCACCAAATCCCTACAAGCCAAATGAGAAGGTACCAAGTACAAGTTTTTAAAACATGAATCTGAAAAACTTTGGGATGGATACATTTGCAAATCATATGAATATTCCAAACATGAACAATGTACAATTTCAATCTATCATGCCAAATTTGAGTGTCATCCCAAATCAAAACATTGTCCAAAATCAAACACAAGTACACACTCCAAATCTGCTAAAACAAAATCCAAATCAACTATATCGAGGGAGTCATGATCGAAATCAAGAACAAATTTGGCTAGATCAAATTTCTACACTTACCAAAATAGTTGAGTCATTGCACCAAGGGACATCTCCACCACCATTACCTATATCATTCCTTAGTTTAGGGCTTCCCCCTTTACCTAGCACCAATCACTCCATCCAATCAAGCAATCACATCAAATCCTTTGAATATACCATTGACATCGCATCAACACATGGTATCTAATCAAATGAAAACATCAATCATGACAAATCAAAACATGGTTTGCCAAAGACCTATCACTTCGGTCATTCCAACCGTACCTATCACTTTGATCATTCCAACCACCACTATCATTCCCACCACCCCCATGATCACTTCAAGTGTATCTCAACAACTTGGGACTACATCCAACACAATTCCGAATACACCACCACTACCACCAAAACCAAGTGCAATAAGTCAATATCGTAACATCACACTAAAAGCACATCAAGCCTACCAACAAGAGCTTCAACAATATCAGGCGGCTCCACAAGCTAATCAAGCTACCCAAGTGCAACAAGCCTCTTAAGTTGCCCAAAAAATGCAAGCACAAACACAAAAAATGACAACTGTTGAGAACAAGGATCAAGATCAATCCATCACTGAGCACCTTGAAGCTATGTCTACTTCATCCAATGATCAAATCAACATAGGTCAAGAGTCACTTTTTAATCATAATCAAAATCCACCAACAAACCCAACAATGATCCAATTCAAGAAACATCAACATCACTTAACCCTATGGTTGAAGACATTCACAATCTCTTTACCATAAGTGTTGAAAACAATGATCAATGTCTCTCCATCAATGAGCACTTTGAAGAGGTTTCCACCTCATCTGATGATCAACTCACCATACATCAAGATCCACTTTTTAGTCATCTATTTCAAGGAGTGTTAGGATTATTTGATCCTATTGACATAATTCATGATCCATTGACCTATGATCATATTGAAAATGTCTCTACATCACCTTATGAGTTGGAGGACATATCTCAAGAATTTATCCCAAAGCATGATCAACATCTTTCACTAATGTCTAGAAATGATCCTTTCCAAGACATGTTGACCCCCTTTGACCTCATGGATACAAATACTGAAGGAACCCTAACAATCAACACTTAAGGATATTGAACCATTACCCATGCCTAATGACGATATCCAAGAACATTTTATAAGCAATCCATCCTTTGAAACTGATCCATGCCAAGAGCTTGATCCAAAGCATGTCGAAAGTAACTTCAAAATCATTAAAGATCAAGAATTTGTATCTTCAAAATACTACAATAATATAATGAATACTCTCTTATCTATGCAATATGATCATATCCATGTAGTACATACTCCTCCATCTACCCATGAGATGGTTTCTATGGATGACACATAGATGATCTTCATCTAGAACAAAATTTTGTTACACAAAAAGAGCAGATTACTAATTCCTATAGTCAAACAGAGTTGTCAACAACAGTATCAAATATATCACAAATGTAGACTAAGGACATCATGAATAAAGATATCAAACATTATCCACTCAAGGAAGCAAATTAGAAAGAATAGGATAATCCAGAGTTAGCAGAGCGGAAAATTGAAACAATGTCATCTACAGTAGTCATTTGTCATAGCATGTTTATTGAACAAGACATCTCAAAATAGGAAGAATCAAAGCATGAAGGTACTACTTCCACAATACTGGGGGAAACTTCATCTCATGAAAACATCAACATAGGGAGCACGAAGAGTCCTTATGATGAAACTAGTGTCAATACTACAACCAACCACGTCAAGAATATTCATCCACCCATCACCCCATCCATGAATTGAGACCAACGTCAAAATAAAGATTTGAATCAAAGTACGAAGAATGTTATCAAAGAAAAAGTAGTTGGAAAGAATAATGGACAAATCAAATATAAATGGATACCAAAACATACAAGGAAAGATCATCCCTATCAAACTCTATCAGTCAAAGAAACTATGGGTTAAAATAAAAAAGGGAAAAGTATCCATCAAAGATGTCCGCAAAAGCCAAATCAAGCTTTTCAAGCGAAGTACAAAGTATATCAAGCAGTTGGTCCTAATTCCATTCACACTTTCGTATCCACCCATCATTGCTCATCTTCCCAAGTTTGGAGAGTCAAAGATTCCAAACTGTCAACCAATCCATCTCTTATCCCTAAACACACTCCATCCATGCCTCCATGCATAATATCCAATTCTCAAATTCACCATGTATTGGCAACAAACCTTCATCATAAGGATTCTAAAGGTACTCTATTGCGATGTGTGCACAGAGATAGAGTTAACCTTGGTATCAATAAAGCAGATCAGGAATCTCAAAAGTTGCATTCAAGTGCACATATCTTAGCAAAGAAGCTTCTTCAAGAATGATATCGATGGCGGATCATGACAGAAGCATCTACATCAGCAACACCTTGTGGTTCAGCATAAGATTTAAATTTTTCAGAAAAATACAAAAAAATAAAAAAAAATGAAAATCCAAAAAATAATCAGAAAAAGGATTGAAAATAGTAAAGAAAAAAATCGTCCTCTAGTGAAAACCGCATGGGTGGCGCTTTGGGAAAGACCATGATGAAAACCTGGCAAACAGGTGTCATGTGTAGAATCAAGCATCTATGTGTGCCATTTCACGTGAAAGCATCTCATCCCATCCATAATAAAGCCACCATTTCATCTATCTTATCCATAATAAATCCATTCATCCATAAACCATTGATCCAATCCTTTTTTGCACATCTCCATCCATACATAGTCCAAGTTATCTTGATCTTGATGAAATTTTGGGGCACACTTTACGCTTGCTTACGACAAACATCTTGACATGGGTCATTTTCATTGATCCTATCCCATCCAACATTATCTGAGCCACGAAGCATTAACCAAATGAGAAGTCTTTATCTAAGCACCTTATCTTATTGCAAAATTATCCTTGGCATCCTTTGTGTGCTTACCATATCCATCCATCCATAACATTCCATACATTGCTAGACATTGGGGGTAGATATGTACATCTTGCTTCAGGAATAAATCTTGATCTATATCCTCTGACTTATGTGGTGATCCAAACATTGGAAAACATGAAATCAAATTGGTCAAAAAATTTGTGATCTAGAATCCTAATCACTAGCCCATGGCATATTTTGACGAGAAGACATTCATTGTCAGTCTTCATCTTTTATTAAACATTAATTCAAATAATCACTATCAGTTGCATCTAAGTTGCACATCAAATGAGACATCCAATCACTCAAACAACTTTTGTTCCAAATCAAGCTTCATCAATCAAAACCAATCAAAAAATCATCATCTTAGGAAATCCTTGTGTTGCTTAACACTATCCTTGCATTGTTGTGCATCCTCAACAATGCTATCATCATCAATCCATTGAGGTGATCAATCAACCTTAGCTTGGTCTTCAACAAACTCCCAAACAGAGCACTGATATCATCACACACATCCTTATCCAAATCGTCAAAATCATGCGAAAATCCAAAAACATTCAAAAAACATCAAAATCCAAAAACATTCGAAAAACATATCAAAATCCAAAAACATTTGAAAAATAAGAAAAGAAAAATATTAAACATTAAAATCTGAACTACGTTGTCTCTGAGCTTAAACGTAGGCAAGGCTAATCTTTGATCAGCCTCTTTGTATATCAAAACTCAAAAAAACATTCAAAAAAATCAAAATCCAAAAATATTTGAAAAACAAAAATCCAAAAACATTCATAAAATCTCACAAAATCCAAAAACATTCAAAAAATAAAAAATCAAAACATTTGTAAAATCTTGAAAAATAGCCTCAAAACATTTCAAAAATGTCAAAAAATCCAAATATTTGAAAAAAATCCATCTGTCTCATCTCGCTTGCACCCACAATAATTAATCATCCATAATAAACTGATCATCACCTTCATCCTTTGACAACACAAATAGAAACAATCACAACAATTGGCAAAAAGAAACTTCAAATGTAAAATCAAAATTAAAACAACAAATCTTTAAAACAAAATCAAACTCTTGATCATTTTCAGACGTGTCAATCAACCTTATATCAATAGCCTATCAATCAATTTATCAAACCATCATCATCCTATACAATGTATGTCCTTGGATATATCGTTTTGACAATGGGCATCATTTTGGATATCACCTTGGATTCTTATCCTATCAAAACAAACTTTCGACAGACAGGAAGAACATTGACTTGTCGCACACGACTTTCTTTTGATTTATCTTATTTCATACCTTATCATGACCTCTCGGGATGATATCCGATCGAAGATTTAGGAGAGATAGGAACGGGAGCAAACACTAATATTCGTTTATTGTGCTTGTTGGACGCTCTTGTTATAATCATGAATAATGCTTTTTAGGTACTGCCCTAGTAAATTTTTCAGATGTCATGTGAACAAGACCCACCGCTTGTCGAGTCAGTCCATCACACTAGGTACAACGCCATCCTAGTTTTCATAATCTTTGATGCATCATACCTACATGTGTTATCAAACATAAGGTAAGTAGCCCTTTTAAAATCCCAATCCTTGATAAGCAAATCATCATTTCTCATCATCATCTCTCATAATGTTGGCTTGTTGGATCCTCTTGTCATCATCTAATTTCTTAATTTTCCACACTAACATCACAACATGAATAGTTAATCATCATCACCAATACATCCATCATGCATCCATCTAAGCATGTGCAAGATTGGACATCATAATATAGATCTTTTAATCTAAGCATTTGCATAAATCATCCATTGCATGATCATAGCATATCACATCATCAATCTCATCCATTTCATAACATATCATCATTTAAGTTCTTTAGGATAATGTATATTTGTTATTCTAAGCATCTTAAAATCATCTCATTTGCATCATCATCCATAACTATCCATTTTGAACCTCTTTATTCTGAGATTGACCCTCAAATCGAATCTTTTCAATTGATCTCTCGAGGGGGCAATGTACTAGTGTACTTCTTTCCACTGGGGCATCCAAAAAATCAAGAATTTTTAATTTTGATCACGGCAAGTTTATTTTTTGAACCATCGCAACAAGTACATTGCTTCAAAGAGGGGAAAAATGTAGACATGCAAAATATGCATACAGGTCAATCCAAAGGTTTAATCAAATAATACCATTTCATCTCTCATAAATCATTCAACCTTTATCTTGCATCATCCATTTAATTAAATAAAGTCCTAGTTTATTTAATTGAATTCCAATTCACATTTCTCCTTTTCTGATTTAAATAAATCAAATATCTAAGTCAAAGTGGTCATACTCATCCTAATCATCATCCTAGCTAATTAATCTCGATTAAATGCTAATCCTCACCACTTGCATTCTCTAGATCTAGCCACTTGCACAAATAAATCATTTTATTGATCTATTAAAACCCTCATTTTCACTCAACATGGCATTTATGGGGAATATTCCCTCAAGTTTGAAAAATGTGACAAGTTGATTTGTCCCTCCAACATTGCATTTATTGCTCATTTTCTTGTCCCCTTCTCAGCATTAACTCTCATTTCAAATTTGAAATTTCTCCCCTCTTGGGCACATTTCCCAAATCTTGCACATGCATCAACCACTCACCACTTGACAAGTGTCTTCCTCTCATTTGTCCAATCTTAGTCCCACATCCTCCATGTTTGGCACTCTTGGAATTTGAAATTTTTTAAATAGAGGCTTCATCCTCAAGCAAATCATCCACAAAGCTAATGCAAAGTGACTCTCTTCATTTGAGAATTGATTTTGTCCACAACTCCACCATCTCCATAATTTGATCCTCAAATCATATGCAAAGTCACTCTCCTTGAGAACTGATTTTGCTCATCCATATCATTCTTCATAGCAATTTCATCACTAGCTTATCTTGAGCAAGGATTGGGAAAGGGCTATTTTATACAATAGCACCAATCCACTATGGAATAGATTATTCACCATGTTACTTAGGATTTTAACTAGTTTGTTTTGTTATATTTGAAGAGAATAGGTGATTATTTCATAAAGAATACCTCTTGGTTTTCTTTTTTTTAACTAACTTCATGTTGATATTCCATGAAATAGGATAAAGAGGCAGATTTCAGGTGTTACACTCCTAGAGGAAATTTCTTAGTTCAGAGCTCAACCTTCTGACCTAGCTTCATCATGAGTTTGCAAAATTGACTTGATCTCATGCTTCTCTTCCTTTTCCCTCTCTATTTCAACTTGGGCCTTTCATAGATTGTCAAAAGCCTTAGATTGGACACTATCCAATTCTTCCTGCATGTTCTCCTGGGTATATTGGTATGCTGTATTTGTCTAGCATTCAGTAGCAAACTCAACCCTTAACTTTTCTATATCAGCATAAATCCAACTTTTCTCATTTTGGGCCTCCTCGTGCAACTTAGTTTCTTCCCCCTATTGATCATGTATTTTCCTCATGTGTACCATTTCCACCTCTCTATCCTTGATTTCCATGTACAACCTACTCATTGTGTCCTTTAGATTTACCAACTCTACCTTGTGCTTCTTTAATTTCTTTTCCAGCTTCTCATTATCAATATAGACCACTTTCTGGGTGGCCTTAGCCAGAATCACTTTGTTGCATGGGTGAGTTCCACTTAAATCTAGGCCCATAGATTTGATGTCATAATATTACATTTGCATTTCTCCCTCTGGCTTGGACATTAGAGACTTCATGGTAGCATTCAACAGGGAATTCCACTCTTCATTGAAACAAGCCTCAATCTTCTTAGTAGTTGGTTGTGCTGCAAATTTTATTTGTAGTTTCTATTTTCTATCTTGTCGAGCCAACTTCGTCACATCAAAATGAACTTGGAGACTTTGTGGGTTTTCTATGCTTTGTGTAGCAATAGAAGCACCTAGAGGGAAACTTATTAGGGTGATGGAAGTAGAAGCCTCAACTGTGTGAGATTGTAGAGAGGTGAAGGGGAGCGTTATCATAGAAAATGGTGGGATACCGTATGGGGTCTATAAATGGGGAACACCCATTAGAGTGAAATGGGAATTGGGTGGTAAAAGTGACTTTTTCTTAGAAGCATATGGATTCAATGAAATTGGAAACATGGATGCTTTAGCTTTCTCAATGGGGGTCCTTGATAGGCCGATTAAAGAATCAATTGTAGCCGATGTGTATGATGCTCGGTCAATGTGAGGGGTTTCCTCATAGGGTTCATTAATATGGCCTGGGGTTTATTTACAATGAATAGATTGAAATCCATGGATGGAGGACTCCTTTCGATAGATGGGGGTGGAGGAAAAACCAAAGATGCAAAGGTAGAAAGAAGAGGGGTAGAAAAACTTACTTGGGCCACTAAAGCTAAATATCCTAGCAGAGTGGACTCTACTTCTTCCTCCACTCTGGCTGGTGCATTGGGTCCACCTAGGTCCTAGACTCGTGTCCTTTTTGTATGAGTGGAACTGGCAGATTGAGATCCCTTGGTAGCTGATCTTGTTGAAACTTGGCCTTCTAGAGCTGTAACAAACCTCTTTGAGGACCGTCGGGTCCTCTTTCATTTTCCTTGGGCACTGATGGAGGATGTGACTTGTGATTCCCTCCATTTTGACCCCTTTTCTTTGTCAGGCTCTTAAGACTAGGAAGTTTAGAGTGGAAGCTCTCCTTGTTCAATCTCTTGATTGGTCTCAGGATTACTATCCTTAGTGTAAGCCTCTTTTTCATAAATTTCATCAAGCTTTTCATCATTTGGCTGGAGATCTCCATACCTGGTGTTGAAGCTCTTCATTTCCTTTCAAAACCTCTAGAAATATGTCTTCTTTCTCTCTGACCACCTTAGGCACTTCAATTGTGTACTTAAAGACTTGACCATTGGAAGGCTCGGCTGGTACTCCATCACCTTGATGTAAAAGTCAAGCCATGGTGGCTGATGAAATGGTATGAAGGCTAAGTCAATGTATTATTCCAACCTCTCCTTGGTTAAGTTCTTTCTTGATTCAAAATATTTTTGACTCTCATGCTTCACAGTTGGTAGGTGCTTTATCTAGTTGTATCTCCATGTATCGCAAATGAGAACTAGGTCCAAGTGTGCCAATTTATTCATAAGGACCTTCTACACCTTCCTTTTTATCAGTGTTACCTGAATACTAGTAATGGAGAGGGGAGTTAGGTAAAGCTCTATCTTGTGCCTTCTGATGCCATATGAATTGTTGACAATGGTTACCTCATGGCATGCATCCAAAGAAAAAACCATATCTATTACAAATTTAGGGAGCCTGAAAGGCTCTTGAACAAAACCATGAAATTTGATGAATGTGAACTCATCTCACAAAAAATAATCCACTAGGGTATGTGAGCCTCTTATCCATGGCAAGACTTCAAAAGAGAAATGGCCTGAAGGGCATGGGGACAAGTATATGAGTACTGGTGTCATTTAATAATCCACAAACCACTAATAATCCCATGTCTTTGAAAGCACATGGGTCCAGACTAAAATTGGCTAGTATGACCCCTTTACATCAAACCTAAACAATGACAAGTATTTTTTGAAGAGCTTAGAGTTTTGGTGTAAGATCAAATGCACAAGAAAAGAAAAGTACCTGAACTTGCATTCAATGCCATAATTCCTCAGCTATTCTAGCATCTTTTTAGCTATTATTTCTACAAAATCATAATATTTATGTCTCTTTTCCTTCTTGAGCATAAAGTCCATGCCCATCTAAAAAGGATAAATCTTTTTATCATCATCATAGCCATAAATATAGGCCAATATTGTGAAAATGGTCTGAAGATCTGTTTTGAATTTCCCATGTGGAAAAGGGAAGAGGAGTTGACCTCCATCCGACTTTTCCTCGATTTCATCTTCAAAAAAAGCCAATTGTTTAGTTCTGGTTTTCTATAAATATTCCTTTGCTTCTTGGTCAAATCTCTTGGTGCCCCAGTTCGTCGGGATACATAACATATCCCAGATGGATGCTACATTGATTGTAACCCCTATTCTACCATGGAATATAACCCCTATTTCCTTGTCAAACCTTCTGGCACACACATCTATGAGCTCTGGGCATGGGTGTACAATAGGTAACATGAATTGTGCAAAACCTCAATTCTAGAGCCATGATACAAAACCTTTAGCTATCCCATGTTTGATCATTCTTTGAAATACCCCTTCCCTAAGGCTTTTAGGGTTTGCCACCACCTTTGAGTAAAAAATGTTTTCTACAAAATATAGCACAACCTCTTTCTTAACATGGTTTCCTTCCTGTATTGGTTTGGTATGGGAAAAACACTATTCTTTTGGTACTAGGACATTCATGAATGATTCTCTCCCAAAAATATTGACATAGCCTAGTCTTTTAGATGAGGGTCTAGCCTTTCTACCCAGAGTTGATGTTTCTTCCATTGTTGTACTGAAAATTTGTAGAGAGCTTCCTTAGAGAAATGACTACTTGCATTTTGTTACTCAGGAAAAATTTCTTTTGGGTGCATTCAATTCTTCTTGCATGTACATGCATTAAGGCACTTCCATTACCTTTGACTTACTAAATGCTATCACCCAGGAAATACATGTGGATTTGGTATTTATATCCCTTAGGAATGAAAAATTCACCACGAGAATGTAATTAGTACATTCTCCTCATTTTATTTTTCACAAATAAGCTTTATGTTTTTAGAAAGCATGCTTTTAGCCATGGCAAGCATGCTTAAGCAGTGTAAAGTACTCCAAAAAGATGTGCATGTTTAATTTGTCAGGACTTAGTGCATTAATCAATGTCTTTTCACATAAACAAGCAAGCTAGCACTGATGACTAAAATGGACACATGGTAGTGATTGACATACACGAGCATTTAATCCCAAAAACCAAATTTATTTCTCAAGGCTTGATGAATTTTTTTTTGTACAATTCATCTCTCATCCTCCAGTTGCTTTGATATTTTTTCCTTGCCATCCGACGGGCGATGGATTTTTCATTGGTTGATCTCATTGGCATGCCTTTTTCTATATATTGTTATTCCACCCTACTGAAATATTCACTTTAAAAGCTCTTTCAGTTAGCAATCTTTCCTTGTATCCCATTCTACTAGCTTTAGCCTATTTTCTATGATGTCATCTAGTCTAGGCACTCCCATTCGACTCCTAACACGAAGGCCACAATACTCCTTTGTGGGTGAAATTACCAACAACCAAATTAAACTGTAGTAGAGGAAGAACGACTTCCTTACTATGGTGGCATTCTAGTGGGTGCTTGCCAGGGACTATGTGAAGCATGAGAACTAGCTGTGGTGTAACTCCAATGGCATCTCCCGCTTCGTGGCCTCCCTTCTTGACTTGGATATATCCAAGCCTTGGATAATTGAACTATGTCATGCCCTGTTTGACTCTCTGTATTTTGAAAGGCTTGGTGAAATCATGCAAGTTTCCATCCCTAATGGTGGTATTCTGAGCACCATGGACCTCTGTAGGCACATCGACTATGGGGAAGACATGGTTTGGATGCCTCTCCTTATTGATTCTCAAATTATGGACCTCAAGAGGCATCGCTCACTATTCTGTCTTCCAGCTTCCTTCACAAACAAACGAGTTGAATTGACTGTCGATGTAACACCCCTCCATTTTGGATATTTGGATCGGCAAGGTTCTTTGTATGTCTGATTATGCTTATGATGTGACTGTTGAACTTGGTGATCTCTTGATCGTGTATTGATTAGTGATGCGTATGTTATATTATAATGTGACGATTGTGTCTAAACATGCTTTGACTTTCGAACTTAATTACTTGCGATTGTGATTGTTAAACGATGTGAAGTTATATGTTGATGTGATGTGATCTTATTCTCATGATATCCTTATGACATGATTTGGAGTAACTTAGAAGATATTTGATTAAATGATGTTTTATGCTATTGATCCTATATTTGATGTTAGATGTGTCAGTTAGTGATACTGTATTGGTGAAAGGGACAGATTGTATCACTCGCTTGCAAGCGCCCTACAATTTTGAGATTCCTTCCTCATGGTGTGTTTGATTATATACATATATATATTTTGCATGTTCAACATGCTCCTTGCTGCAGGTTGGCAGGTACATGACATCGACTCCACTTGGCTTCACAAGTCTGAGCATTTCCATTTACCAATGGTAATTGATTGGGAGATAGTAGCTAGGTTTTCCAAGCCAAGTCGTCACCCTAGTCATAGCGTGTTGTCGGGTTGTCATCGAGGTCAGTTGTTTTAACTTGGTCAGTTTCCCTTTGAGTGTTTATTTAATTTCAAGTTTAAAGTTTATTAAATAACTTGCGTAATATAATTGATGATTAAGGGTGTTCAATTGCAATGTTGAAATGTGATTTATTTTATTCATTTATTTGATGAAAGTAATAAAATAATTATTGGGTTATTGATTGGTTTGATTAATTAATAAACTAGATTTAGTTTATTAATTAATTAGATTAATAGTGATATATTAAACAAAAATAGTGATTTTGGCATTATTGTATATCTAAATTCAAATGAAATTGGAAATGGAAATTATAATGGACATTGAGATTTAATTAAAATAAAATAAAAATCTTGTTTGAATAGATAGAATTAAATTAAAATAAATAATAAAATATCAATATGTTTTAATTCCACTTTTGAAAAATATTGTTGAGGAAATTATTTATTGGTAATTTTGAAATGCTTATGTTTTATGAGAAATTTGGAAAACGCATAACGATGAATTAAGAATTGAAAATTGGGTTTTGAATTTAAAATTAGGAATGGGCTTTTCAATTTTAAAAATTAGAAAAATCCCCATGTTTTTAAATTATATTTTGTGAGTGGGAATTTGAGGGTTTTCTTTGACCAAATTGAAAAAACCCTATTTTGGAGAAGAGGAGCTCATGAATAAGAAAAAAAAAAAAGAAGCTTGCAATTTGGGGAAAATGGAGGGGGCTATGGTTTAGCTTTGGAATTTTGAAGGAGATGGAGGTTTTGTTGGAGCTGGATTCAAGGGAAGGATTGCAGAACACCATGGTTGAAGGTTTCAAATTTATGGAGGAAAATCAGGTTCTCCTTTAATCTTGCTTGTTCATTTTGAAATAGATTAAACCCTCTTCATAATTTTTAGAGATCTTTGAAATGTTGATGAATCCAATGAATCCCATGAGTTATTTCTTTGAAAAATTGTAAAATGATTGAGATTTGGAAATGAAACTCAAAGAAAGAATCAATTAAAGAAAAATTCGTTTTAAATCTAGCAAGAGAAAACTTAGAGGGATGCAAATGAAGAGTTTAATTTCTTGGTCGAATTGGGGAAAAACCTAGAAAAATGCATCATAATATTGTGTTTTAAATCTTTCCTCTTAGCCCTTTTTCTTATAAAAATTTGCCTAGATGGGGCTGTGAAATGATATTTATTTTGCATATAAATTTATGCAACTAGGAGTTTGTTTTCTATCATTTATGTGTGAATTTTCGTTCTACCAGACATAGGGTATGTTTTTTTTAATTTTTGTTTGTTTTTCGTTTCTGGAAAAAATTATTTAAATAAAAATAATTTTTTATTTGGAGGGGTGGGGAGACCAACCCCCACCACCATTTCCACCGCGGCCGCTACCCGACAAGGAGGCAGCACTATGTGCTAGCTCACAACCACCTCCACCCCGTAGGGAGGTGAGCATTGTATGCTCTGCAATAGGCTCCACCACCCGATAGGGAGGCAGGCACTATGCGCCCCGCACACAGGCTCTGTTGCCCGGCCCGGAGGCAGGTGCCCTGTGTTGAACACACAGGCTCCACTGCCATGGGCGGCTAGGGCCTATGTGCCAGGGCTTCGACCCTTTCTGTGTGATTTAAAATTTTGAAATTTCTTTTGCTTTTAATTTAACTTTATAAATATTATCTTATATTATGTTTTATATAATATATATATATAATATTTAATATTATATATTATATAAAATATAATATATTCAATATATATTAAATTAAATGAATTTTAGTATAAGTTCAAAATATATTTAAATCATGGGAATTTTTAAATACGAATTGATTGAGAAATATATATTATTAGATATATTTTAATTAATGGGGGTTCTAAATGATGTTGTGGAATGAGAAATCTTGGAATCCTAAATGATCATTTAGGGGTACGCATTTATATGATATTGAATATCGAAAATAGAACTTACTCTAAAATGATTATCTCATTGGTATCGAAGAAATGAAAGTTGACGTTAATCATTTGTATTATTTAGAATATAGAATTCAAATAATTTATTTATTAAATCCATGCGGTAATATATATTATGTGATTTGATTAACATTTAGTTAAATCATTGATGCGAATTTGAATTCAAGATTAATTTATTTCATCTAGATGTCTATTTCTCAAAAAGCTCTAAGTATGGAAGACAATTGAGAAAATTACGGATAATGAATGACTTAGTTCAATCAGGTGGTTCTGATCTTTAATTATGGAACATAATTGAAGAGCTTAGGATTAATGAATGATTTATTTAAATCAAAGAATTGTATTTGTCAAATGTGGATTTATTGATAATTTGATTTTGATTAATTATAGATTGATCAAGTAGAGTTGTATTATTGGATTAAATTCTTTAATGTCAACAAGCGGATTTATGTATATACTATTTAGTATAATTGATTGGAATATATTGGGTTGAAGAAGAGTTGAGATTAAGACTGATTTATTTGATCTAATTGATTATTTACCAAAAGTTTAACTTAGAATACAATGGTTAAACTTAGAAGTAACGAATGATTTAATGAATCATATGTGATTGAGTTGTTTGACTTATTGCTATAAGAGTAATTTATTTAATCCAAATGTTTTATACATCAAGTGGATTTATTTATAGTATATGATTGTGAGACGTAGAGTGATTAATTGGTTTAATTCCAATTCGATGATGTTATTTATTAAAATTTCTTGATTTTGGAATATGGTTGTGGAATTTAGAGTATGTGATATGTTCTTTGCATATTTCTATGTCATGAAAAGAAATGGGTTCGATTGATTGGATAAATGCAAGTCATGTAAACTGTGTTTGATTGGATTTAGGAAATCTGAACATTAGTTTACTTAACTGTCTGGAATGCTTGTAGTGTTATAATGTTTGTCCTCAATGTTGGGAGAATAGAGTCAATGTTGAAGTCTTCCAAATAGGAGTTCATGTATTGGTATGGGAATGTGGTACGTGAGTCGATTTTGATGTGCCATAGGAAAATGTGCATGTCACACAATGTTGTTTCACCTGGTTCTCACAAATGGGGATGTTTTGTGCCTCCTTGGGAATAGGAGAGGGTCATGTGTTTATGCCTCCTTTGGATGGAGTGGTATTTTGTATTTTGTTTCCCTCCAGTGTATGGAGTGGATTATGTGACCTTATTTTCTCCATTTTTTGGAGAGGGTTGACCTTGTTTCCTCCAGTGTTGGAGAGGGTCTTAACCTTGTGGTTTTCAGTGTTGGAGTTCTTGATTTGTGCCTCCTTGGGAATAGGAGAGGGTAATGTGATTTGTACCTCCTTTGAAAGGAGTGGGTTTGTTCTTTGTTTTCCTCCAATGTATGGAGAGGGTTTTAACCTTGTTTTCCTCCAGTGTTTGGAGTGAGTTTCCTTATTTTGTTACCTCCTTGGATTGGAGAGGTCATGTTATCTGGTCGCCTATTGTGGTTATAACCACATGTGTTGTCTTAGGAGAGTGGCTTGCAAATGGGCGCCGACACACAAAGTGGTGCCAGGATAACCTTTTGTAAGTTGGTTAATTCAGTGATAACTAAATTAAACTTTTAGAAGCTTAGGTTGCATCAAACATTAAACAAGATAATTTGTGCCTCGCTCATGGACCCAAGGGCTAGTTCGAGACTTGGAATGAGACAAGAAGGCCTGGAATGGCAAGATCATCTATCTCATCTTCACGAGAGGTATTTGGTTCCGCAAGAGTAAGCATTGGTGTTGGGATTTTGGTTGAGGCGACCAGGATAACCCATGGAGTGGGGGTCGGGGCCTAGGAAGATTCACAGAGGATATCCCTTGACGAGCTATGCAATGACACTCTTCCTAAGTCAACAGTTTGTATTTGATATTTGTGACACTCTTTATCTATTCTATGTCTAGAAGCAATGTAACCTATGACAGTGTTGTGTGGGTCGTACCTAGAGTTGTACGTATGACCATTCAGTCATGTGATGAGGTCTTGTATTTATTTCATATTAGTTTTGTGTGGCCCAGGCCTAGTGGTGGATTGTCTTGTGTAGGAATTCCTTGTTACTATCTCCTAGCATGAAGGGAGTGGAACCTTTTGGATTCCCCGTGTTTAGGTGGCATGCATCTTATTCCATTGGTTCTTCTTCTTGTTCGTGTGGTCATGATTTCTAGCTCGTGGAAATCAGTTTCTTCTCATGCCTTGTTCTCTCAGTTCTTATTGTATTTTATTACTCCTCAATTGTTATCGAGGTGGGAGTTGTAATATGTAATCATATTTGTTGGACTTGTCTCATTCGGGGAATGAGTATTGTAATCTTATTGTAAATGTTGTTAATTGGAATCTTGAGGTATTTATTTTCCTTGTAATTTATCTTGTATGGGATGTATGTAATATTAATTTCGTAAGTGATTAATGTTTTGGTTTCAGTTGATGTTAATTATTGTTTGGGTTTTAAAGTAACCTTTGTCTCATGGCCTTAGAGGTTGTTGGCAATATGTATTCAACTTACATGTTATTTGTACTTTAAAAAAAAAAAAATTGGTATGTTTAAGTAATGAGTTGCAACTTCCTCTAGGGTTGCGTGGTGGGGCGTTACACATGGTATCAAAGCCTGGATTAAAACACTGGGTACTTTTGGATTATGTTCGACCCATTATGTTGTAAGCTGTGTAGGTTTATACATTGGGTACTATGAGCCCATGTTTTTGACCTAGTTGTTTTACTGTTTTGGATTTTTTTCCTTTTTGGGTTGATTTCTCTTGGTTGCCCTGAGGTTGTCATTAGGAGGTGTAGGTCCAATGGTGCAGGAAACCAATGGAAAGGATAGGATCCTCGATGTAGTGCTCAATGCACCGAAATCCTTTCTACTGGAAGAATGCATTATGGACAATTTTGTAGTGTGTAAATGTGGTGTGTGTTGTGTGTGTGGTGGAAAGAACTAGTTTTGTTGATAATTTTTGCCCTTTGCATGTCTTGTTGTTGAATGCCTTGTGAGATTTGGATAGGCCACGAACCTACCAAGAAGTGTGTTTTGATTGATCTCCTTTTTCATGTACTTTTGTTGTGTAAAGGAGATGACCCTTGAGTGGTTCTTGAGTGTGGTTGTAATGTGTTGATTGGGTGTGTCCCAAGTACTTTTTGGGACGAGATAGTCACAGGACCTCTTGCCTTGAGTGCCTTAGTATGGCATTTCTGAGGGTGGAATTTTCCAACCTTGTCTTGTGTTGTGGAGGAATGATGCTCCTATTTTTGGAAGCTCTGTTTGACCTTGAGGGTATCAAGGAATTCCTTTGGTGTGCATTCTCTTTTGGAGTTTTGCTCTTTCCTTCTCCATGCAAGTATTAGATGCATGTTTTCTTGTGCTTTACCTCTTGTGCAAGTGGTTGTTTGATTGACCCTTATGTGGTATTGGAGTGCTTTTGTATGTTATATTGAATAAAGAACTATATGATATGATAAAAAGAATGAATGAAAATGTTGTTGGTTGTAGAGATTTGTGCATGCTCTCATGTGGTTGATGCATTGTGTGAAAGTGCGTGTATGATGATGAAACCATGATTACATTTGTACCTATTTTGGAACTGTAAATATCTTGTCTTCTCTCTCTTTTCTATTGGATTAACGAGGATGCCTATCCTTAAGTGTGTGAGGTATGTTGCATCTTATGAGAAATGTTTATGTATTCATGAAGGTTTGTTTTATTAGAATCAAACCTTGGGTAAAGGACCTAAGTCCCCAAGTTTCATTCATACTTATAAGAAATGTATAGTATGAATGGAAAAATCATTTTGCAGTAAATAAAAGTTTAGAGAGAAGAAACTAGTGAAACCATTGCATGTTAATGATAATTGCATTATAGGTGCATATGTTGTTGGTGAGGCCTATAGTCCCCAACTTTATTGTAAGACTTAAGAGATCATATAGATGTTAAACTATTGTACCTGGATTCAAAATGCAAAAGTTAGATGAATGTTGAAATGATAATGTTGCACACCTTGCTTTGAGTAAACATTGAAATGATATTATATTAGGTGTGGCTTTATGATGATTCTCTATGATGTGTATTGGTGCAAAGGGCAACATTATGGTTATGTGATGTGGATATTTGATGGTGGAATGCTTCACCAGGTTGAATGTATAGGTTGATAGTGTGTTAGTTGGCTTTGAGGGAGTTCTATCCCTATTCTTGTTTGTAGGCTTCTAGGAGTAAGCCTAACCCTTGGGGGGGAGGATGTAACACCCCTCCATTTTGGATATTTGGATCAGCAAGGTTCTTTGTATGTGTGATTATGCTTATGATGTGACTGTTGAACTTGGTGATCTCTTGATCATGTATTGATTAGTGATGCATATGTTATATTATAATGTGACGATTGTGTCAGAACATGCTTTGACTTTTGAACTTAATTACTTGGGATCGTGATTGTTAAACAATGTGAAGTTATATGTTGATGTGATGTGATCTTATTCTGATGTTATCCTTATGACATGATTTGGAGTAACTTAGAAGATATCTAATTAAATGATGTTTTATGCTATTGATCATATCTTTGATGTTAGATGCATCAGTTAGTGATCTTGTATTGGTGAAAGGGACAGATTGTATCAGTCGCTTGCAAGCGCCCTACAATTATGATATTCCTTCCTCATGATGTGTTTGATTATATACATATACATACATATATATATATATATATACATACATACATATATATATATATATATATATATATATATATATATATATATATTGCATGTTCGACATGTTCTTTGCTGCAGGTTGGCAAGTACATGACATCGAATCCACCTGGCTTCACAGGTCTGAGCATGTCCATTTACCAACGGTAATTGATTGGGAGATAGTAGCTAGGTTTTCTGAGCTAATTCGTCACCCTAGTCATAGCGTGTTGTCGGGTTGTCATCGGGGTCAGTCGTTTTAACTTGGTCAGTTTCCCTTTGAGTGTTTATTTAATTTCAAGTTTAAAGTTTATTAAATGACTTGCGTAATATAATTGACGATTAAGGGTGTTTAATTACAATGTTGAAATGTGATTTATTTTATTGATTTATTTGATGAAAGTAATAAAATAATTAGTGGGTTATTGATTGGTTTGATTAATTAATAAACTAGGTTTAGTTTATTAATTAATTAGATTAATAGTGATATATTAAACAAAATAGTGATTTTGGCGTTATTGTATATCTAAATTCAAATAAAATTGGAAATGGAAATTATAATGGACATTGAGATTTAATTAAAATAAAATAAAAATCTTGTCTAAATAGATAGAGTTAAATTAAAATAAATAATAAAATATCAATATGTTTTAATTCCACTTTTGAAAAATATTGTTGAGGAAATTATTTATTGGTAATTTTGAAATGCTTAGGTTTTATGAGAAATTTGGAAAATGCATAACGATGAATTAAGAATTGAAAATTGGGTTTTGAATTTAAAATTAGGAATGGGCTTTTGAATTTAAAAAATTCGAAATTGGCTTGTGAATTAAAAATTAGAAAAATCCCCATGTTTTTAAATTATATTTTGTGAGTGGGAATTTGAGGGTTTTCTTTGACCAAATTGAAAAAACCCTATTTTGGAGAAGAGGAGCTCATGAATAGAAAAAAAAAAAAGAAGCTTGCAATTTGGGGAAAATGGAGGGGGCTATGGTTTAGCTTTGGAATTTTGAAGGAGATGGAGGTTTTGTTGGAGCTGGATTCAAGGGAAGGATTGCAGAACACCATGGTTGAAGGTTTCAAATTTATGGAGGAAAATCAGGTTCTCCTTTAATCTTGCTTGTTCATTTTGAAATAGATTAAACCCTCTTCATAATTTTTAGAGATCTTTGAAATGTTGATGAATCCAATGAATCCCATGAGTTATTTCTTTGAAAAATTGTAAAATGATTGAGATTTGGAAATGAAACTCAAAGAAAGAATCAATTAAAGAAAAATTCGTTTTAAATCTAGCAAGAGAAAACTTAGAGGGATGCAAATGAAGAGTTTAATTTCTTGGTCGAATTGGGGAAAAACCTAGAAAAATGCATCATAATATTGTGTTTTAAATCTTTCCTCTTAGCCCTTTTTCTTATAAAAATTTGCCTAGATGGGGCTGTGAAATGATATTTATTTTGCATATAAATTTATGCAACTAGGAGTTTGTTTTCTATCATTTATGTGTGAATTTTCGTTCTACCAGACATAGGGTATGTTTTTTTTAATTTTTGTTTGTTTTTCGTTTCTGGAAAAAATTATTTAAATAAAAATAATTTTTTATTTGGAGGGGTGGGGAGACCAACCCCCACCACCATTTCCACCGCGGCCGCTACCCGACAAGGAGGCAGCACTATGTGCTAGCTCACAACCACCTCCACCCCGTAGGGAGGTGAGCATTGTATGCTCTGCAATAGGCTCCACCACCCGATAGGGAGGCAGGCACTATGCGCCCCGCACACAGGCTCTGTTGCCCGGCCCGGAGGCAGGTGCCCTGTGTTGAACACACAGGCTCCACTGCCATGGGCGGCTAGGGCCTATGTGCCAGGGCTTCGACCCTTTCTGTGTGATTTAAAATTTTGAAATTTCTTTTGCTTTTAATTTAACTTTATAAATATTATCTTATATTATGTTTTATATAATATATATATATAATATTTAATATTATATATTATATAAAATATAATATATTCAATATATATTAAATTAAATGAATTTTAGTATAAGTTCAAAATATATTTAAATCATGGGAATTTTTAAATACGAATTGATTGAGAAATATATATTATTAGATATATTTTAATTAATGGGGGTTCTAAATGATGTTGTGGAATGAGAAATCTTGGAATCCTAAATGATCATTTAGGGGTACGCATTTATATGATATTGAATATCGAAAATAGAACTTACTCTAAAATGATTATCTCATTGGTATCGAAGAAATGAAAGTTGACGTTAATCATTTGTATTATTTAGAATATAGAATTCAAATAATTTATTTATTAAATCCATGCGGTAATATATATTATGTGATTTGATTAACATTTAGTTAAATCATTGATGCGAATTTGAATTCAAGATTAATTTATTTCATCTAGATGTCTATTTCTCAAAAAGCTCTAAGTATGGAAGACAATTGAGAAAATTACGGATAATGAATGACTTAGTTCAATCAGGTGGTTCTGATCTTTAATTATGGAACATAATTGAAGAGCTTAGGATTAATGAATGATTTATTTAAATCAAAGAATTGTATTTGTCAAATGTGGATTTATTGATAATTTGATTTTGATTAATTATAGATTGATCAAGTAGAGTTGTATTATTGGATTAAATTCTTTAATGTCAACAAGCGGATTTATGTATATACTATTTAGTATAATTGATTGGAATATATTGGGTTGAAGAAGAGTTGAGATTAAGACTGATTTATTTGATCTAATTGATTATTTACCAAAAGTTTAACTTAGAATACAATGGTTAAACTTAGAAGTAACGAATGATTTAATGAATCATATGTGATTGAGTTGTTTGACTTATTGCTATAAGAGTAATTTATTTAATCCAAATGTTTTATACATCAAGTGGATTTATTTATAGTATATGATTGTGAGACGTAGAGTGATTAATTGGTTTAATTCCAATTCGATGATGTTATTTATTAAAATTTCTTGATTTTGGAATATGGTTGTGGAATTTAGAGTATGTGATATGTTCTTTGCATATTTCTATGTCATGAAAAGAAATGGGTTCGATTGATTGGATAAATGCAAGTCATGTAAACTGTGTTTGATTGGATTTAGGAAATCTGAACATTAGTTTACTTAACTGTCTGGAATGCTTGTAGTGTTATAATGTTTGTCCTCAATGTTGGGAGAATAGAGTCAATGTTGAAGTCTTCCAAATAGGAGTTCATGTATTGGTATGGGAATGTGGTACGTGAGTCGATTTTGATGTGCCATAGGAAAATGTGCATGTCACACAATGTTGTTTCACCTGGTTCTCACAAATGGGGATGTTTTGTGCCTCCTTGGGAATAGGAGAGGGTCATGTGTTTATGCCTCCTTTGGATGGAGTGGTATTTTGTATTTTGTTTCCCTCCAGTGTATGGAGTGGATTATGTGACCTTATTTTCTCCATTTTTTGGAGAGGGTTGACCTTGTTTCCTCCAGTGTTGGAGAGGGTCTTAACCTTGTGGTTTTCAGTGTTGGAGTTCTTGATTTGTGCCTCCTTGGGAATAGGAGAGGGTAATGTGATTTGTACCTCCTTTGAAAGGAGTGGGTTTGTTCTTTGTTTTCCTCCAATGTATGGAGAGGGTTTTAACCTTGTTTTCCTCCAGTGTTTGGAGTGAGTTTCCTTATTTTGTTACCTCCTTGGATTGGAGAGGTCATGTTATCTGGTCGCCTATTGTGGTTATAACCACATGTGTTGTCTTAGGAGAGTGGCTTGCAAATGGGCGCCGACACACAAAGTGGTGCCAGGATAACCTTTTGTAAGTTGGTTAATTCAGTGATAACTAAATTAAACTTTTAGAAGCTTAGGTTGCATCAAACATTAAACAAGATAATTTGTGCCTCGCTCATGGACCCAAGGGCTAGTTCGAGACTTGGAATGAGACAAGAAGGCCTGGAATGGCAAGATCATCTATCTCATCTTCACGAGAGGTATTTGGTTCCGCAAGAGTAAGCATTGGTGTTGGGATTTTGGTTGAGGCGACCAGGATAACCCATGGAGTGGGGGTCGGGGCCTAGGAAGATTCACAGAGGATATCCCTTGACGAGCTATGCAATGACACTCTTCCTAAGTCAACAGTTTGTATTTGATATTTGTGACACTCTTTATCTATTCTATGTCTAGAAGCAATGTAACCTATGACAGTGTTGTGTGGGTCGTACCTAGAGTTGTACGTATGACCATTCAGTCATGTGATGAGGTCTTGTATTTATTTCATATTAGTTTTGTGTGGCCCAGGCCTAGTGGTGGATTGTCTTGTGTAGGAATTCCTTGTTACTATCTCCTAGCATGAAGGGAGTGGAACCTTTTGGATTCCCCGTGTTTAGGTGGCATGCATCTTATTCCATTGGTTCTTCTTCTTGTTCGTGTGGTCATGATTTCTAGCTCGTGGAAATCAGTTTCTTCTCATGCCTTGTTCTCTCAGTTCTTATTGTATTTTATTACTCCTCAATTGTTATCGAGGTGGGAGTTGTAATATGTAATCATATTTGTTGGACTTGTCTCATTCGGGGAATGAGTATTGTAATCTTATTGTAAATGTTGTTAATTGGAATCTTGAGGTATTTATTTTCCTTGTAATTTATCTTGTATGGGATGTATGTAGTCTTAATTATGTAAGTGATTAATGTTTTGGTTTCAGTTGATGTTAATTGTTGTTTGGGTTTTAAAGTAACCTTTGTCTCGTGGCCTTAGAGGTTGTTGGCAATATGTATTCAATTTAGATGTTATTTATAGTTAAACAAAAAAAACAATTTGGTATGTTTAAGTAATGAGTTGCAACTTCCTCTAGGGTTGCATGGCGGGGTGTTACAGTCGACTATTTTGAACTATAAACTCGATGTTGCTTCTGGTGATTGTAGCATCATAAATAATAACCCTTGACAATTTCACACTTTTTCTTGCTCCCCTTAATTTATTAGATTGGATTAAGAACCTAATTTCCCAAATTATGCATTATATGGAATATTTTTAACAATTACTAAAAAGTTGCAAATATTGTCTCTCGAGATCTAATTTGTGAGAAATTGAATAAATTCCTATGAAAACCTAGTCATTTCACCATTTGAAATCTAAGTGAAACTATCTAGCAACAAGTGAACATGAAGAGAAAGTCAAGAGTATTCATGAGCAACATTTTAGAGCTTTATTGTAGTAATTCAAGATCCAAACATCATGTCAAGTCCTATGTGAGTTTATGTGTGTTCATGTTATCATTGTTCATGTTAACATTACTCATTCACCAATTGCAAGTAAGAGCTCTACTTGAAGTTGCTCATCATTTCCATAATCAAGTGTGTTTTACTTAGTAGTTTCAGCAATACTAATTGCAATGGGAACATTTAATTGTTGAAGCATTTTTCTATTGTGCAAGGCAACCGACCTATTTATTGGGAATAAGTGAATAGCTGCATAAAAATCTTAGCTTTGTTCAGCTAAAAGCATGGCATTTGTTCAATTCATAAGAGTTTTCCAATCAACCTAAGATTCCTGAGAATTTCTAATATTCAAAAGGAGTCTACGGAACTGTTGTGTCTCAACTGTCCATGTTGGTAGAAGATTGTATCGAGCATGACAACAACATTAAAAGTGTGCCAAAGAGCCAAGGCTATGGAGTGAGAAGTGTAGATAGGCCTGTCCAAAATAGGTGGAAACTGTGCTAGGTCACCCACAAGTTTAATAGAGGGATCACCAAATGGTTGCATATGTCTAGTAGGAAACACTTGCCACAATCGGTTATCTATTTTGAGTACCTTCGGCCCCAAGAAGCTCATTTCATCAATTAAGATATTTAATATGTTTGAAGTCCTCTTGAAATATGGTCAATGGTTGTTGTTTTAATGGATTCATATCTCTAATTGGTATCTGAAGAGTTGCATGCACTAAAGAGGCACATATATTGTAAGTGGCCATCCCCGTTGGCGCCAAAGCAAGCAAAGGATTCATTCTCTAATTTGGCGATGTATTTAGTGTTCTTCAGATGTTTATAAGAAAAAAATTACCTATACTAGTAGTACCTTGAATAATCATATGCAATGGTGATGATGAAGATTGGCCAAGATGGTGTTCTTCAATGATTTTTAGAGCAAGCTTTTTCTTAGGAGATAGTTGATGTCAAAGTGTAGGTGTAGAAGGTAGGAAAAGAGTATCTTCAACTATATGCAATTTACTTGTTGAAATGAACTCTACAAAAAAGTTATATAGATTCTCAAGAACATGGTGTGTGCCCCACATGTGATTTAAATCGAAGTTCTGTCTACCCAATAGTTTCAACTAGTCAAAGAAAACATTGTTTGTAGCACCAAGGTGAGAAAGCAACTCCCATTCATATTGATCTATGAAAGGAAGAGACTGGGTGCTCTCAGTATCACTATCACCTTCTTCTTCACTAGTGGGGGAGCAATAACTCTATTGACATGCCAAGGGTGATAGCCAACAACATGAAATAGCCTCTAATTCTATGTTATACTATCTCTAGTGAGGCCTATATTTGCTTTTACATTTTGAAAAGGCTTGTATAGTAGCAAGTCCAACCAATTTTTTTTTTCAAAGGTATCACAATGCTCATGGGGGGAACACTTGAATAGTGGGTAACCAAGGATGACAATAGGGTGTGGTCACAAACGCCAACCCCTGCCTTTGCGATTTTTTCGATATGTATGTACAATTGTGCAGATTAAATAAGGGATATAGTGTCCATCTCAGCTGATCTTTGCATGTAACAATGAATATAACTACTTGCAAGATCATCACCATTATCAGCTATTTTCAAATGGTGGAATGTTTTCCTATTCACGTTCAAAGATAGGAAATGTCAGCTTGACATGACAAGGTGCAACTTTTGCAACATATGGCATGTTTCTTGTGCACCAATATCATGATCTGCAACCAAGTTCATCATGAATTTTTGATAGGAAAGCAATGATTTATCCACAGATGAATTTGTATTTGCAAGCCTTTGCAACATATCAATATAGCTTTTAGATTTTTTTTAAGACTTTGATGCATATTTTGAAATGTAGTTTAACACAATTTATCTTGACAAGACTAGATGGAAATCAATGTTTTCTCACCAAATTGCAAGAATCTCAGGGTTGTAGATATTAACATGCTCATCATTTCTTTCTAGCTTATAGGATTTGTGTGATTCACTATCAATTGTCAATGTCGATGATGGTTGTGCATTCCATGGAGCTTTGTAGCGACATTGTAATTTGTGAAACTTTTTCCTAAGGAATGTGTATTGAGTACATTTGGTATGCCTTTGGATGGTTTTCACTAGCTATTTGTAATCCACCATTGGGTCCATATAAGAAATTTGTGAACTATCAAGCAAACATGAGCCCTCCAAAGAAGAGTGGCAGACTCTGGATATTATTTGTTATGGGGAATGAGGATTTCATGTTGAAACATAGCGATCGAAGAATATTTTTTCCTACTGAACCTCGTATGGGTTGGACCACTCAAGCATGTCCATAATTGGGGTACCTTGAAGCCACAAGAAACCATGGACATGTGTTGATCCACTGTGTTGCCACTCATACCTATACGAGTAATCCTTTGTATTTAAAAGCCTCTCAATAACCTCTTTATAGAAAATGGTGAACCACAAGTGCATGTACAAGATTATTATATGCAGGTTCTAGATGAAATTTTCCATGAAATGTCTTCGAGAGTATGTCATATGCGGTTGGGAACTAGGATCAAGTACCTTGTGAAAATTAGGCCATTTTGTGTCTACAGAGCTTAAAGTGAAGAAGAGAGTTGGTGTCCCAAGCTGGTGGATCATTTTCATGAGATCTTTCCAACACTTTCCCCAATATGAGCATGTCCCTCAAAAATATGCACCAAAGCGAACAATCTAGTTTTCTATCTGGGTGTCTAGTGCATCTCGAAGTAATTTTTGCAATTCAATGACACGCTTTGGGATCCTTTCTTCCATGTTTGTTTTCATGAAAATGGAAGCTGATTATTGGCTTCAATGTCTCATTATTAAATTATAAAGGAAATATCTAAATTTGATATGCCTCCCAAATCTATTATCATAGTGTCTCATCAAGTGTAAATATGCATATTCATGTAAGTGAATTTGTATGCTTCTCGATTGTAGGGATGTCACTGTTCCAGTGGGGAACAATGTTGGAAAATCCATGCTTAATAACCCTTATGTATTGTATTCATTGATAGGGTTAGAATTTATCTTAGGCCAAGGAAAATTATCTTTACTAATGTCTTCAATCTACAAGGCATCTCTAATTTCCTACAATTCCATAGGAGGGTTGGGAATCAATGGAATAAATGATGATGAGTCAAGCTCAACTTCCTCATCAGTAGCAATTTCCAAAGTTTCCACCGATTCAACTATGTTATGTATTGGTTCTTTCATTGTGTGAAAAATATCGGAGATGTCAGTACTTGTACAAAAAACAAGTTATTTAAAGTATCACAATCAATTGCAACATCACTATAGTATGGATCATTTTCAATTTTATATATCAATGTAGCCATGACATTATGTTTGTCAACATAGTAATCATAGTTTGTCGCCTAAATGCTAGTTCTTCGAACAATCACCACTTAAAGATCATGTAGGAAATGTGGTAACAAATTTGCAATGGTTGTTTTGTCTTGAGGGAAGCTTATAATATGGCCACTATATTTTTATTGGCATCCTCTAACATGTGTCACTTGCAGAATTGGAGCAACTCTAGCTATAAGCATTTCTTCAACCTAAATAAGCTTTGCATGGACAGGAGGTTGTGGTCCTGGATCCATCTTGTTCACTGAATTGAATCTATGGATGCCCTTTTCAAAAGAACAATGTAGACAAACAATATCGAAGCTGGATGCTCACACTTTCATGCCAACGTAGCTTTCCTTGCAAATGCTACAAACTGTCAAATCGAACAAAGCATTAATGCGTCAACGGAAGGACTACATTGCAATGCAAAAATAATATCCAAATATGTTGTTAAAAGGGTGATGGGTTGATGACATAGACACCAAGCCATGCCCGACAAGGGTTTTTTGAGATCCATAGTTGCAGGAATTGTTGAGGCACCTCCACTAGGAAGGTTGTGTGGAAGTTGACAAAGGATGGAGGCTATATGACTATAGAAGTGAGCATGCTCTTCCAACGAGCTCATCAATAATTGCGGTGCAACAACTTTATCAAGCAGGGTCAAGCAAGGATGAACTATGGTGGCTCTTTGTTGCAAGTATTTGGCTTGATTCAACTTGCACAAATCTGCTCTCTATGGCACACATAATAGAGTTGGTTTCTTTGGTGTTTTGTTTCCTTTTTTTGGTCCACACTTGATGTAGAGCTGGAAGTTGAACAAGGCTAAGGATCCTACAACCATAATATGAGGAAACTAATAAAATTCTTGCAAACACCAAATTAAAAAACAATGACATAACTAAAGAGGTTAAGCCAACTGAAAAAAACCACAATTCTTTAGTAGCATGATGGACAACAAGAACCAAGAGGAGAAGTTATAAACATAGGTGTATATGGGTGTGATGGATAGGAAGCAAGGAAAGCAAAAGTTGCAATATATATATATATATATATATATATATATATATATATATATATATATGTTTCAACGAGTTTAAATGTACAAATGTATATGACTATTGGGTAAAAGCACAAAGTTGTGTCACACTTTTAGCACAACTAAATTTAAGTATTTCTAACTAAAAATCAATTTTGGTCAAACATATGATCTAGTAAGACTCATTCTAGCTAAGTTAGATACTTCCAAAGCTTTTTCAACTAAAATTGTTTGCTAAAAATATATGGAGCACCACTTTGAGTCCAATTTACCAAAAAAATAAAATAATTTGAAAAACTTGAAGTTTCAATAACTCCTGCTAATGTAAATAAGATTTTTTAAAAAATAGAAAAATACCCTTTTGTAGATCCATAAGTGTAGTTTTCAAAAATATATTTATTTTAATAGTTTAATTAATTTTTATATTTTATATTTTATTTTTACTAAAAGTAGGTTATCAGCACAAAATATTGGGTTGATTACTATGTCAAGGAAAAATACTAAAAATTATTAATTTTTTAATAAAAAAATATGATGCACTAGATAAAAAAATCTATTTGAAGATGGT
Organism: Sequoia sempervirens; assembly: GCA_007258455.2. Taxonomy (NCBI): domain Eukaryota; kingdom Viridiplantae; phylum Streptophyta; class Pinopsida; order Cupressales; family Cupressaceae; genus Sequoia; species Sequoia sempervirens. The sequence goes on along the minus strand of VDFB02145683.1, from coordinate 46,164 downwards.
ATAATTTTTTTCCATTTTAGATAAATATTTAATATGAAATTTGATGTCCGATGAAAACAACTATTTTTTGATTCACGCACATTTTAATATTTATTTAAAAATATATATTTATAAAAATTGGAAAAAAATATATCCATGCACTAAAATTTCAAGTTATAAATACACACAAATTTTTTGAAAGAAAAATAATAAAATCTACTATAAAAAGTTTGACATTCCAAGCAACTTCATTTTTCAGCATTTTATCAGCAACAAAATTATAGTTTTAATTTATTAAAAAGTATTTTAAAATATTTTTATAATTTTTTTGAAAAAATACAAACATAAAATATACTAAAAAATACATATTTTACTAGTTTACATCATTTCAAAATTCAAAACATATATGCCAATTTTTAGTGATTCGAGTTTAAAAATTGGATCAGTGTTGGCCATTTCCTTTATAAACTGTGACACAGCTTTGTGCTTTTATCCATATTGTTTGTAAGTAATTTCACATACATTCATGTCCACATATAAATTTTTTTTGTGAAAGATTAAAGAGTAGAGTATGTTGCCTCAAAGTATAACCACTTTTATAAGCAGAAAAATAGTAGGATTAGTCCTAACACACTAAAAGAAGGCTTGCTCTTCACCCTACCATATTGTGATATGGAGCCTTGAGTGCTCCCAACAAACCCCCGAGAAAGAACATAAATTGTCTACCACTATAATCAATGTTGAGATTAATATTTAATATTATAGTTAGATGCAACCTATCATACATATGATTTTTTTATGAAAAGAAAACCTATTCTCCACCCTACCATATTTAATATTTACAGTTGGTTCAACGATTCTTTTTATTGTAATGCAAACATTATATAGTTGAGAGCACTAGACATTTTTTTTGGAGCATTCATGCTAAAGTAGATGTATACACAACATGTAATGCACATAATGATCATGTGAAAAATCTGAGGCACATGCATCAAAACACTGTTGCCCTGCAGTGCATGTAGTCAGAAATGCTAAAAAATCCATGGAAAACAACATGACTTGTAATTTCTTAGCAAGTTCCATGAATTTTTAAGTCATGAAAAATGCCACAAATTTTGTAGCATTTCGCTGTATTCTTTGCAGGCTAAAATAGCTCCTCTATTTCTTCATCATCACAATCTTAAATGCAACATGTGTTTCACATGTATTTAATCAATGAACTGCATATCCCATGATTATAGTTATGTAGATTTTTGTTTACAGAAGCAACATGCTCATTAGGAAAAGATAGTTTCATTTTTATGAATAAAATGGCATGCCATTCACTATGCTCATCCTAGTAGGGCTTGGCACATCAACATTTTTTTAATTTGATTATTCATTGGCTTAATTAAAAATAAATGAATTTTTTTTCCCTTGGCACGTCGATAGAGAAGGCAAACAAAATTAATTGATGTATACATTTTGTATAGTGGTGATGGTTTGGCGATGGTTGTAATAACACTTTCATATTTTCAAAAAGGAATTGTTGGGTTTCATTCTCTAGGTTTACATGCAATGAGAGTTGTGAGGAACGATTGGAGTTGAGTGGAGGAATTTCATGGTGATATAGATTGTGTGTATCGGTTTGGATGCATATGTAGAAATCTATTGCTTGCATATATATTCACACAAAAGTATGTGTAGAAATGTATGTATGTGGAATTAGATGTAGACAATATACATAAGAATGTCCCAATCAAAAAGTGGATTAAATTTGTAATCCCAAAAGAATAAATATACGAAGGAGTATATATGAATGTTGTCTGTATCTAATATCACATACATGGCACATAGGGAAAATAATATGAAAGTCACTTTGGTGGCTTAGAGCTCTTATAGCAGCTAAATCTAGAGAACGAAACCCAATAATGGCTTATCAAAAATTATACAAACTATTTTATTGCTTGATCATTTTTTCTCAAGTTTTAAATGGCAGGTGTTATTAAAACCATCACCAAACCATTGCCACTATACGGAAAGCATACATCAATTAATGTTGAAGCACCAAGCCCTGCAAACCAATGTTTAATTAAAAATAAAAGGGTACATATTTATCAATATATATATTTCTTTGCAACTACATATATCTACACATAGGGAAAATAAAATGAAATACAAAAGAAGAAGACCTGCTCTCCACTCTACCATATTGGGTCATGGAGCCTCATAGGCTCTCACCAAACCCCCGAGCAAAAATATACATTATCCAAAAATTTGATCAATGGTGAGATCAATGTTTTATATTACACTTAATATATAGGCTATGATTCTAAAAAATAGCCAAGGACAAGCTAGTGTGGTTTTTGTTGCAAGTATTTGGGCCGACAATTTCCACAGATGTAGTCTTTATGCTACACATAATTTAGAGTTGGTCTCTTTGGCGTTTTACTACCTATTTTTTCCACACTTGATGTAGGATTGAAACTTGAACATGTTTGAAGAGCCTAGAACCATAGTATGATGAAGAAAATAAAGTTCTTGAAAACACCAACTTAAAGAGCAACAATGCGGCTAAAGAGCATATAGGAAATATAAAATGAAACACAACAAAAGAAGTCCTACTCTCCACCCTACCATATTGGGTCATGGAGCCTCATGGGCTCTCACCAAACCCTTGAGAAAGAACATACATTGTCCACTACTTTGATCAATGGTGAAACCAATGTTTCTTATTACACTTAATATACAACCTATCATTCTAACAACTCCTTTTTGAGGTTGAAAGAAATAATAACTAAAAAGGTGCATCTAACTTCAAATACCTATATATCAGTGCAGATTTTGTTTTACAAGCACATATTTAGGAATTGCATGCATTCGATGCATTTGTAGGAATCTATTGCACAAATATATATACACACAAAAATAATGTCATGGGCTCTCACCAAACCCCGAGCAAGAATATACATTGTCCACCACTATAATCAATGGTGAAACCAATGTTGCTTATTACAACTAATATAGAGCCTATCATTCTAACAATTCCTTTTTGAGGCTCAAATAAATAATAGCCAAGCCCTAACAGCCAACATCATGCATTGGATGCATATGTAGAAATCTGTTGCTTGGAAATATACACACTAAAAAAGTATGTGTAGAAATGTATGTATGTGGCATTAGATGTAGACAATATACATATATAGATGAATGGAAACTTATATATATAGGTACGTACTGATACATGTGTTGAATAGGGTGATCAAACTTCAACCTTTAGAGAAGCTTGTCATCCTGGTTCACATCTCTAATAGTAGGTGAAGCCACAGAAGAACACCCAACAATGCCTTATTGAAAATTGCAAAGAGTTTCAATATGTTTTCCAAGGTTTTAAATGATAGGTGTTATTACAACCATCGCCACTACATGGAAACCATACAATAATTAATGTTGATGGGCCAAGAGGGCGAGCTTCTATGAAGATGCAAGTTTGATCATCCATTGTGAAATTTATGTGAAGATGGTTTGAGGTTATTTTGTGTTTTTTTCATGGGGAAATGGTTCCAAAGAAATACTTTAATGCCCTAAATTTTGCACAAAGAGAAAAAACACAACCATCAAATTTTTTTGAACAAAGCTACAAAAATGCTAACAAAATATACTAACAATTGATAACCAAGCACTACAAAGGTCGTATACTACACACATCGAGGAACGTTGCTTGTACAACATCCCCATCAATGTGTCACTCGAGAGCGATTCAATGGAAGGATACAACATTGAGTACACAATATTCATCACGCACACCCTTCAACGAAGGATGGGATGATTCAAGACTTAGGTTAAGGTCATGTTAGGTTTCAAATAAGAGCTATGGCTAGTAGTGGAAAAATTGCCTTGAAAACATGCTCCATCCTATCATGGAAGGAGTATTAATCCATCGAAATATTAACTAACTTTGGTGATAAGGTTTTTGTCTTTAACCCTAATGATATTGTCGTTATATTGCTGTAGTGTTAATGATATAGTAAATCAATTGTTTATAACCACGTTAATATAAATGTGATTCATATGTGATTCTCGAATCTTAATTTACTTAACCTAAATAAGTTTTATTTAAGGAATAATTATCTTAATGATAATCCCATTGAATTATTCCTATATATTATTTTAAAATAAATTGATAGTTAATAATTAAATAACTAAGATATTATAAAATAATAAAATAAATATCACAACTTAAAATGTATTATATAAGCTTATCATGATAAAGAAAGAAAAATATTTATAAACATATATTTTTAGGTATTTACTTTATAAATATCATATTAAAATAATGAAAATATAAGTCTTTAAGAATCCTTATTTTAAAAGAAATAAAAATCTGGATTTAAAGAAATTTACGATTCCTTTTCTTTCTTAAAGCTTAAGAGCTTATTAAAATGGTATATTATAATGTGAATAACTTTTTAAAGAACTCGTTTTATTCAAAAGAGTATATTTTAATGGGAAAAGATTTGTAAGATTGTATATTTTAATGTGAATAGATTTTAAGATTGTGACTTCCTCTTAAATTTTAAATGCAATACAAAGCTTGGGCTTTATTAAGGCTTGAATCGTTTGGAGCCAGAATCTTGAATTAGGATAGTAGCATATTTATTAGTGGTGACTGGATTAAATGAGGATGTAAACATTAACTATGCTACGTTGATAAAACCATTAAGAGTAAAATAAAGAGCACATAAAGTAGGCACCCTTTTTTTATATCAGCAGTAATGCTAATAATGTTTATCGTGATTATTACTATTTACTATCTTTTAACTTCAATAACATTAATCTATATTATTTGAACCACTATAGTGAATCTATATTCGCCTTGTTTATAATGTGAATGATAATATGGAGAAAATATTTGTATGGCCCATTTTATTCAAAATAACAATTACTCACAACATGATCAAGTGTTATTATTAACCATAATGGTATTAATGGAATTTACATTTATGATTAATTATGCCTATTGCCTTAAACTATAATATTTACGGATCCACAATAGAATGAAATTTACATTTATGATTAATTATGCCTATTGCCTTAAAATGTAATATTTATGGATCCACAATAGAATTTAAAACTAGTAAAGGTTGGGTATAAATGTAGCTAGCTATAAGCTGGGATTTAAAGAAGAAAAACAAATCTCATGATGCAAGGCCAAGATATTTAATTTCATAGCTGTACCACATTAAACTCTGCCACCATGTAGTCAGAAGGATATAAATTAATTTTGGAGGTGTCACTTCATAGCTATAGCCTGGCATAAATCTCCACTAGTTGGTATATTAAATGTTGCTTGCATTTATAGGGGATTACTTAATCTTGGTTGGTAAGAATACTCACACTAGACACCTACATTTTTATGACAGATTGCTAGACTTAATAGCAAGATAAATTGGAAAAATATTTCTTTGGTTTTCACATCCATTTTAAATGGGACGATGGCCCACAAAAACTTAAATGTTAAATATTAAATATTAATAAAATATGTGCCCTAAGCTGGGCGGTGATCAAGAAAGGAGATCTAATACAAAATTATTTTTATTATGCTTGCTACATCCTCAAGGAGGTGATGGCAAAGAGAAGGGAGATAATGAAAGATAGTATTCCACCACAAAAGTTAACTACAACGTCTGGTTGCATCCCAATTCTAGCAAGGAGGATGGATCTACATCCCAGCTCCTAGGCACAACGGCCTGTAGTGGCCACGCCCATGCACAGGGCCATGCCCCTGGATAGGCTGCAGGTCCAACCAAGTCTCGAAGGTATACGATTTGTAGAGTCTATTCTAAATTTATAGATAACAACTATTTAAGAGTCAGAATTTGATAATAAATACACTTGTTAAGAAATAGAATAAAACATCAAAACCATTTCACATTACTTCATTTACACACCCATTTTCTACAAGTGAATCACACGATGCAAAATGTGGATTTGAAGTGAGGACGTCATTACCAGAGTAAATCTCTAGCTAGGGAAATTATAGAGTGCTAGACTAAATGCCTTTGTGGCTGTACTAGACTTGGTTACAAAAAGAAAACAAGAAAACATTCTTTCATTTTTTTTAAAACTACCATTTCTCTAACTAGGCTCCTATATCTTACTATATACATTTATTATTATTGAAGTTCTTTTTAAATTCATCAAAGATTGCCTTGGGACTCAAAATACAAAGGTTGAGCAAGAGGTATAATGCAATTTACCAGAGATCTATTTTCTTAAATACCCATAGTTGTTATCAAATAACTATCTATGCCACATCTAGCCTACAACGAGAGGAAATGTCTTCATTTATCATTAGTGCATTGCATACTGAACCCTATATAACTTAATATGTAGTGCTAACACAAAAACTAGAGAATTTCATATACAGTGCAGTGTCATGGTTATGAAATAGATAGAATGTTACTTTCTTTGCTTTTAATTAAAAAACATAGACACAATCATTTCCTTTCTAAAAATAGTAAATTGTAACTCATTCTCAGCACAATACAACAGAGACAACAACTTCAGTTACACAATATTCACCTCTGCATAAACTTTTATTTATTATTCAATACTAAACCTTTTCACATTACTTCAAAAGGGAAATTTTATTTTAACCACAACTTGCATAATCTACTTACAATAATTTTCATTTTGATAATACAATTATGAACAAAAAAGAAATTTGTAGACCTTAGAACTGTTATATATGTACACAGGGAGAATCCCACTTGAAAGATTACCACATAATGCTTTGTTTCCCAATAGCCTAGATGATATTGCTTTCATTTTTTTTTTGAAAGATAAATGAAATGCATAGTTCCATATTTACATTCAATTACACATTTTTCTTTGACAATTTTTCAAACTTGCACATTCAACCACAACATATCACATTTGAAAGGATCACATTAATCCCTTTCTTTTCCCTTTTTGCAAGGAGAATACAACTACTTTCAACTATGAGCCTTCAATAACCTTTTTTTTTGTGCAAGCTTCCAAATATCAAGTTGAAGAAGAGCTTTCCCCAACTTCTTCCTCTTTTCCCCCAAATCCAACAAACACTAAGATCTCCCAAAAGAAAAAAAGGACCCTTCCTTTGGCTTTCCAAAGGATAGAAATAGGAGTCAAGGGTTGGAAACCCTTGGAGGAGAGAGTAACACTCTCTCATTCACTCCTATGGACACACCTCCCCACAAGTTCTCACACATGTGTGAGAACTTTGGGGGAAGTGAATGGCCAGAAAGTGTTCAACACTCAACAAAGGCTTTCAAATCTCATAAATGAGAATTTGGAGCCAACACTCCAATCCCATCCTCAAAATCTGTCACCCTTCTTAATGGGGTCACAACATGCAATTTTCAAAAATCATGGGCTTGATTTGACCCCTAACCCATAGGTGACCATCCTATGGGTTAATTAAGGGTCAATTAACCCAATTTAAGGACTAATTCAATCTTTTAAAACCCTCAAAAAGAAATTAAAGTTCCAACATAATAAAATAATTTCCAAAATGCCCAAAACCCTCATCAAGAGTTTAATAAATTTTAAAAGCATAGTCACAAGATTCAAAATTAAATCATTTTAATCAAAAAATAAAATACAACACAAGAGGCTATGGCCCATTCTCCAAATGGTCCATAGTGGGTTTCACTTGGTTAAAACAATTGGGTGCCCTTGGTTACCTCCAATCCCATTGGCCATGGGAAAATACCTGCACACTCAAAGCCACATGTCAATATATCCAATCCATGATAATCAATAATTAAATCAACAATTCTACATATATATAATTTACATAATCAAATCCTAAAATCAATGAATTAAAAGTATCAACATCCATAATTCATTCTTTCTCTTGCAAATAACATACTCTATAAATTCATAGCTAATCATGGAATTGTTATAAAGAAATCACATCATTACCTAATTCAAATTTATCATCTTATCACTTCTATATTATAAAAACTTATCCATTCTTACTATGATAATTAGATCAACATGAACATATCACATAAAGAAGCATAACATGCATACAATCACCATAAGAATCATAAATAGGAAAAAAACACACTATCCAATATCTGTGATAATCCAAAAATAGTCTAAACCACATAAATTATCAACATGCTAAAAGAAAAAAATAATCAAATGGGTGTATCAAATGGTAGGCCTTACAAATACAAAATTCTTGGTAATTACGCGATTGATCAGAGTGATGGGCAATGCATTTACCCTATGTGCAGATATGTATATATGTCATAGTAGATGCAAACATCATTGAAACATACATATGTTTATTTTGTTGCCACACTCTTGGAATGATGAGCTATATTTTAAGTGTTATATGGTACATTGATTCCACCATTTATCACAGTGATGGACAATGTATGTTCTTGGTTGGTTGTTTTGCAAGAACATAGACTATTTTTTGAAATGCTCTACAAAGGGTTTATTATTTCACTTAATATAGAGCCTATCATTCTAATTTATGCAAGTGTAGCAATATCAAAGATAGACATATGCAACATAACTTTAGGAACTCACATGTAGCAGCAATATACTCTACACTTAGCAAACACAAGAAGATTAAAACTATAGAAATCAAATGAAAAAATTATGGAAACATCCAGTTGTGTGGATTTCCCTTATTGTGTGTACTTGGCCAGAATTTTTGCCAGCCTTTTTGGTTTTTAACCCTTTTGGCATCCAAATTTTGGCTGGGGAAAAGGTGGTGGATTTTTTATTTTTTAAATTAAAAGTATCTGGCATGTCGATAGAGAAGGTCAATGAAATTAAATGCTGGTTGGCATGAGCATTAATTGTTGTATGGATTTTGTGGGGTGAAGATGTTTTCAAAGTAATAAAATAGTTCATGTTCTTGTCAAAGGATAGTTGTTATTTGTCTAGACCGCAATAAGGATATCTTACAATGGGAGGATGTATATTAAGTGTGAGATGAAACATTTCTGAAATCCTTATTGAGGCCTAAACAAATAACAACTATCCTTCAAGCAATACAAAAATAACCAACAATGCCTTATCAAGAAGAACATGAACTATTTTATTACATTGCAACCATTCCCATTGCATAGAAACCATAGATAAAATAATTTATTTGAGGCCATAGAACAACAATAAACAATGTCTTTATGGAGAATAGCATAAATTATTTTACTACTTCGACAAACAATAAAAATTTGAATAAATGCACAATGTTGCTCTCGAATAGGAAAATTGTAATCATCAATTGAAACATATGTATCCATTCTTTTTTCAATTGTTGGAATTTTTTTGGATGAATGGACATAGGGCCAAGCCATGCTAAGTAGCAAAAATTTTTTGTGGAGAAGTTTAAGTATAGGCCTACAAAAAAATAGTAATTATCTGATGAAAAGAATAAACATAGGAAGGAGTATATATGAACGTTGTCTACATCTTATTTCACATACATCCATATCTGTACATAGGGATTAATGTTGTTCATCTCTAATTTCACAAACATACATATCTAGACATAGGGAAAGTAAAATGAACAACAACAAAAGAAGGCCTACTCTCCACCTTTCCTTATTAGGTCATGGACCCCCATAGGCTCTCACCAAACCCCCAAGCAAGAACATACATTGTCCACCACTGTGATCAATGGTGAAACTCATGTTTCTTATTATACTTGATATAAAGCCTATTATTGCAAGAATTCCTCTTTGAGGATGAAACAAATAACAACTATCTTCTCAAAACAATAAACAAGGCAAGGAGCATATATGATCGTTTTCTACATATAATTTCACATACATATATATCTACACATAGGAAAAGAAAAATGAACACAACAAAAGAGACACATACTTTTTTTTTGTGTATATATTTCCAAGTAACACATTCCTACATATGCATCCAATGGATGCAATACATATATATGTAGTTGCAAAATAAAATCTATATTGATATATGTATCCAAACATTGATGTACATATATACACATTGTTTATTTTTGTTGAATATTCTCCAAAAATATTATTTCATTTATGATCTCTATGTAGCGGTGATGGTTGGAAAGCAATAAAAGAGTCCACATTTTCTCTTGCTAAGGAAGATCTATACAGATATATATGCATCTAAATTTATACATGCAGACAACACAGATATATATTCATAGGTGGACTTGTCAATAGAGAAATCACCGCAAGAGAAAAGGAAATAAACATCACTTGGCATAGGATGGCATGGAAATATCACTTGTTTGCATTTGATTTCACATACATACATACATATCTACACATAGGGATGAATTTTGTCCATGTCTAATTTCACAAACATATATATATGCACATAGGGAAAGTAAAATGAAACACATGACAAGAATTCCTGCTCTCCACCCTACCATATTGGGTCATGGAGCCTCATACGCTCTCACCAAACCCCCAAGCAAGAACATGCATTGTCCTCCACTATGATGAATGGTGAAACCAATGTTTCTTATTATGCTTGACATAAATCCTATAATTGTAAGAATTCCTTTTTGAGGATGAATCAAATAACAACTATCTTCCTAAAACAATAAGCATGGGGAGTAGTATATATGAATGTTGTCTACATCTAATTTCACATACATACATATTTGCACATAGTAAAAGAGAAATGAAACAAAAATAAAGAAAAAAATACCTTTGTGTCTATACATTTCTAAACAATAGATTCCTACATATGCATCTAATGCATCCAATACATATATATGCAGCTGTTAAATAAAATCTACATCGACATATATCGATATATATATATATATATATATATATATATATATATATATATATATATATATATATATATATATATATATATATATATAAAGTTAGATGCACATAGATATGCATTGTTGATTTTTGTTGAATAACTTGAAAAATATTATTTCATTTATGGTTTCCATGTAGTGGTGATGGTTGCAAAGAAATAAAATAGTCCACATATATGTCCACAACAATATTTAGCATTCTAAAGTTACCAAAGAAATTAAACAGTTTATGTTATTTTCAATAAGGCATTGTTGATTGTTGTTCAATAGCTTTGAGTGCTATCAAGATTGTGAGCCACCACTGTGACAAGTGTTTTTTCAAACAACATACATAAATATCCACACCTAAACTTTTCAATATATATGTGAGAACAAATATCTAGATAAGTTTAAATCTAGATATATATGTTTGTTGCCCGAGCAGAGGAAATAAACATCACTTGGCACAACTTGTGACGAAAACATTGCTTCATGTATGGGCTGCATATATTGGTGATGGTTGCAATAATAGGTTGCATTTAAAACTTACCAGAGTAATTGAGAAGTTTATGTTATTTTCAATAAGGAATTGTTCAGTGTTGAGCTGTAGCTTGAGCTACATAACATACATAGTTATCCACACCTATACTTGTCAATACATGTGAGAATTTATATATGTATAAGCTGAAATGAATTACATGTATCAACAAGTATAAATGTAGATATATATGTGTGTTGTATGCATCTTCATTTAGATACATATATATGTGACATGGCTCTATGAATGGAGAGCCAGGACTTGTATATTCAACATTCAACTAGCATTAGAAGATTAAAAGCACTGCCATGAGATTGAAATAAGTATGGGTTCAAGGGATTAAAACTCATAGCCAAGAATCATATGATATATCCATATGAAATATGAATTTATGAATGGACATTCCAAAGTAGTAGAGAGAATATTTAAGTAGTATCAAAAGATTATAAAGGACATATATAAGAATATTCTACACTAAGCCAACATAAGAAGTTTAAAACCACCAAAATCAAATGTCAAAATTTTGATTACATTTTGTATTTTAATCATGTGCAACAAAATTTTTTAATTTAACATGGACTCAAGCAAAATCAAAAAAGTATTGTATGGTCGATAGAGCATAGTCATCATTGAATGTCACATAGGAAATATTATAACAAAAATGAAGTTTTATGCAGCTCGAATAAAATGAAACATAACCATATGTGACATGGCTTTATGAATGCAGAGGAAAGACCACATTTAATCAACATGAAAAGATTATAAAGCATATATATTAGAATATTCTACACTTAGCCAACACAAGAAGATTAAAACCATAGAAATGACAAAAAAAATTTTATTACATTTTGCATTTTAACCATGTACAACTATCAAATGTGGAATAAATATGAATTCAATGGAGCCAAAATTATAGCCAACAATAATTTTTGAGAGATAAAAGTATGTGGCAATCAAAATAGACAAGAAGCAAACAACTATATTGATATTTAAAACTGGACATATCTATATATAGATAAACACACAACCTCATAGATACACATGGAAAATGCATACACACACATACACACTCACACATACATATAAACTATCAAATTTGCATGCACATACACATACAAATACATTACAAACACATATATCCACACAAATTTGTATCAAGATGTTGTATGCACTTAGAAAATACTGTCAAGACAATAGTGAAATATATTTAAACTGATTCATTTTTTTATGTTGCATGTCCCTTGCAGGTCAATGGTAGACAATGCAAGAAAAAGTGTGAAGAGTCTCCAAAAATATGCGGTATTTCCGTAAATTCTAGACAATCGTGCATGATTATGACTTCCAATATTTTGATGCAAGAGCATCCAGTGGTGTAAGGGCAATCTTGCATCACCGAAAAATAGTTAAATTTCAAGTTTCTTGGTTTTTAGATGTTTTTACATTTTTGGATACCCTTTTCGTCATAATGAAATTCTCAATTTATGGTTTTTATTTTCTATTCCTGGGTTGAAAGATATTGCAGTTTTAGTTGCCCAGATTTGCACCTAAAAATCTTCTAAGTCAGTTTTGAGGCACTTACAGTTCCCGGATCAGCCCCAAAACTTAATAAAATTGGCGTAGCAGATTTTGAGCGCATTCTTGACTTCGAGACCTTTCCAACAGTTCAAACGGTTTGTGAATCAAAGCCCCGGATCAAAAGTTATGGCCCAGGGAATTTGGCGCACTTTCTAGAAGATACAATTGCAAATGTTCTTTTGAAATTTGAACTTCAAGTTGTAATTTTTCGGCACCAAACCGCCTAAACTCAAATTTGAATGTTGTTTTCATTCCAAACTAAAGAGGAGCCTCTATTTATGGGCGGTTTCACCTTTTTGGGTAACTCTTTGGGGACAAGCTCGCATATTGCGAAAGGGTTATTTTGTAGCTGTCTATAACTTGCATGTGTTGTAGAACTTGGGGATTTGAGATCCTCTACATGTAAGAAGCTCTATTTTCTGAATAATTAAATTTCTCTTATTTGTGGGTTATTTTCTAAGTCTCTTGCCATGCGTCCTCATCAAGTGGTGCATCGTGAGCGAAGCTCTTGAGCTTGGTGGACAGATCACCACTGCAGGCAATTCTGTAATCAGGATCGTAATGTGGGTTGAGACCAAGAAAGATGCCTCCAAGAGTGATGCCCCGGTAGCATGGTGGTGCCAGAGGTGGTCGAGGTGGCAGAGATGCTGGTGGAAGAGATGCACCGGCAGCCCTCCAGAGACAGATTGATGCGTTACAAGAGCAGTTGAGAAGAGGGTTAAACCCGAGGAAGGAAAGTGAGGATGAAGGAGAGGAAGAAGGTTCAAATGTAGAAGAGGAAGAAGAAGTAATTGATCAAGACCAAATGCGGCTAATAAGGGTCATTTCAAAGATCGAAAAAGACCCAGAGCAGAAGTCCCCAAGCACCGTAAGTTCAACCGTAAGAGTTGATCGACCGATCAACGAAGCTAGAAGAATAATATTTTGAGCATGAGGGAAATGATGCGACCCAGGATTGGGTTAAGTTTGGTAAAAACTGCTGAACGTCCATACGGTATTTGTGGAAAGAGGTCTTAGTTGGAAAGAAATCAAAGAGAAAAGGAAAGATCACTAGATGGGATCGCATGGTAGACAAACTAAAGAAGTAGTTCATACCAGTGGACTACGAGTTAGATCTATTGAAGAAATTGCAAGGGTTGAAGCAAGGAAGTAGATCTGTGAAAGAATATACTAATTATTTTCACAAGATAATCATCAAAACGGGTCACATAGAGGTCAATAAGGAGAAGGTAGCCCGATATCTTAATGGGTTACGACCGAGCATTCAGAAGGAGTTAAGCCTAGTTAGAATGATCACCATTGAGGATGTGTATCAGTTTTCTCTAAAGGTGGAAGAGAAGTTGAACAAAAGATTTGATGGCAAGCAGAAAGGACAAGGAGGTCAAAGTGGAAGGGGCAATGGAAGACCTTCAGGAAGTTGAAATGATGATGAAAAGAAAAGTGAAGATGTGGGTACTAGCCGAAGCCAAAGAATGACAACTTCTACTGCCCTTGTGATCAAAGAGGTAGAGGATGAGGGAGATATGGGCAAGGATCTGGAAGAGGTGGTTTCAAAGAACATGTTTCCAGTGTGGTGAAGAAGGGCATCGAGCCTATGAATGTCCACAACACCAAGGAAGGGCAGTCAAAAGGACAAAAAATCATGGAAGGGTTGCCCATGCAGATGAGGAGGCCCAATCTGAACATTCAAATGATGCTGAAAGGGGAGAATCCCTAGTGATTAGGAGAGCCTTGGTGACTGAGGAAAAGGAACCAGAACAAAGGAAGAATCTATTTCGCACAAGGTGCAAGTGTGAAGGAAAACATTGTGATGTCATTATTGACAGTGGAAGCACTGATAATCTGGTGTCATAAGAGATGGTCACAAAGTTGAAGCTAAAGAGGGAAAGGCACCTGCATCCGTATCGGATTGCCTGGTTGCAGAAAGACCACAAAGTTTTGGTCAATGAGCAGTGCCTAGTAAAGTTCAAGATCAGAAGCTACCATGATGAGGTACTCTGTGATATCATCCCCATGGATGCATGTCACATGTTGGGGAGGCTGTGGTAGTTTGATAGGCGAGCTATACATGATGGCCATGCAAACACTTATTCCTTGACAAAGGATGGGGTTCATCACAAGTTGAAACCTTTGAAGGAGACTGAAGAAAAGGTATGTAGTAGTGCTAGAATTTGTTATGTAGATGGAATAAAATTATTAGAAGGTATGAAGCATGAGTGTGTGTGTTATGCATTGATTCCTAGAGTAAGGATGATAGTGAGAATGTTCCAGAAGAAGTTTTTGGGATGTTGGATGATTTTCAAGATATTGTTTTTGATAATGTACTTAAGGGTTTACCACCAATAAGGAAGATCAGTCAGCAGATTGACTTGATTCTTGGAGCCAGTTTACCAAATAAGGCAGCTCATAGAATGACTCTAGCAGAAAATGAGGAGTTGAATAGACAAGTTCAAGAGTTGTTGAGAAAGGGTTTGATACGAGAGAGTTTGAGTCCATGTGCAGTACCTGCAGTACTAGCACCAAAGAAGGACGGGGAGTGGAGGATGTGTATAGATTCTCAAGCCATAAACAAGATAACAATCAAGTACAGATTTCCCCTACCAAGGATGGATGACCTGATGGACTGTTTGAGTGGAGCTCAATACTTCACAAAGATTGATCTAAAGAGTGGATATCACCAGATCCAGATTCGAGAGGGAGATGAATGGGAGATTGCCTTCAAGACTAAAGAGGGCCTGTACGAGTGGTTAGTCATGCCTTTTGGGCTAATAAATGCACTGAGCACATTCATGCGGCTCATGAATGAGGTACTAAAAGAATTTTTGGGAAGTTTTTTTATTGTGTATTTAGATGATATTTTGATTTTTAGTAAGACGTTGGATGAGCATCTGATGCATATTTGGAGAGCCTTTGAGAAGTTAAGAGAAGAGAAACTGTTGATTAATCTGAAGAAGTGCAGTTTTGTGAAGAGGGAGTTAGTGTACTTGGGGTTTGTTGTCTCAGCAGGTCTCAAGATGGACCCAGAGAAGGTGAAGGCTATTCTGGAATGGCTTCCACTTAAGAATTGCTACCGAGGGTGAGATCTTTCCATGGTTTCATGAAGTTTTATAGAAAGTTCAATAGAAACTTCAGTAGTATTTGTGGGACCCCTAACTTAA
>VDFB02145683.1:0-30016 GCA_007258455.2 Sequoia sempervirens | reverse complement strand
AAATTTAGGGAGCCTGAAAGGCTCTTGAACAAAACCATGAAATTTGATGAATGTGAACTCATCTCGCAAAAAATAATCCACTAGGGTATGTGAGCCTCTTATCCATTGCAAGACTTCAAGAGAGAAATGGCTTGAAGGGTGTGGGGACAAGTATATGAGTACTGGCGTCATTTAATAATCCACAAACCACTAATAATCCCATGTCTTTGAAAGCACATGGGTCCAGACTAAAATTGGCTAGTATGACCCCTTTACATCAAACCTAAACAATGACAAGTATTTTTTGAAGAGCTTAGAGTTTTGGTGTAAGATCAAATGCACAAGAAAAGAAGAGTACCTGAACTTGCATTCAATTCCATATTTCCTCAGCTATTCTAGCATCTTTTTATCTATTATTTCTACAAAATCATAATATTTATGTCTCTTTTCCTTCTTGAGCATAATGTCCATGCCCATCTGAAAAGGATAAATCTTTTTATCATCATCATAGCCATAAATATAGGCCAATATTGTGAAAATGGTTTGAAGATCTATTTTGAATTTCCCACGTGGAAAATGGAAGAGGAGTTGACCTCCTTCCAAATTTTCCTCGATTTCATCTTCAAAAAAAGCCAATTGTTTAGTTCTGGTTTTCTATAAATATTCCTTTGCTTCTTGGTCAAATCTCTTGGTGCCCCAATTCGTCGGGATACATAACATATCCCAGATGGATGCTACATTGATTGTAACCCCTATTCTTCCATGGAATATAAACCCTATTTCCTTGTCAAACCTTCTGGAACACACATCTATGAGCTTTGGGCATGGGTGTACAATAGGTAACATGAATTGTGGAAAACCACAATTCCAGAGCCATGATGCAAAACCTTTAGCTACCCCATGTTTGATCATTCTTTGAAATATCCCTTCCCTAAGGCTTTTAGGGTTCACCACCACCTTTGGGTAAAAAATGTTTTCTACAAAATATAGCACAACCTCTTTCTTAACATGGTTGCCTTCTTGTATCGGTTTGGTATGGGAAAAACACTGTTCTTTTGGTACTAGGACATTCACAAATGATTCTCTCCCAAAAATATAGACATAGCCTGGTCTTTTAGATGAGGGTCTAGCCTTTCTAACCAGAGTTGATGTTTCTTCCATTGTTGTATTGAAAATTTGTAGAGAGCTTCCTTAGAGAAATGACTACTTGCATTTTGTTACTCAGGAAAAATTTCTTTTGGGTGCATTCAATTCTTCTTGCATGTACATGCATTAAAGAATTTCTGTTACCTTTGACTTACTAAATTCTACCACTGAGGCAATACATGTGGATTTGGTATTTATATCCCTTAGGAATGAAAAATTCACCACGAGAATGTAATTAGTACATTCTCCTCATTTCATTTTTCACAAATAAGCTTTATGTTTTTAGAAAGCATGCTTTTAGCCATAGCAAGTGTGCTTAAGTAGTGTAAAGTACTCCAAAAAGATGTGCATGTTTAATTTGTCAGGACTTAGTGCATTAATCAATGTCTTTTCACATAAACAAGCAAGCTAGCACTGATGACTAAAATGGACACATGGTAGTGATCGACATACACGAGCATTTAATCCCAACACCCAAATTTATTTCTCAAGGCTTGATGAATTTTATTTTGTACAATTCATCTCTCATGCTCTGGTTGCTTTAATATTTTTTCCTTGCCATCCGACGGGCGATGGATTTTTCATTGGTTGATCTCACTGGCATGCCTTTTTCTATAAATTGTTATTCCACCCTAATGAAATATTCACTTTAAAAGCTCTTTCAGTTAGCAATCTTTCCTTGTATCCCATTCTACTAGCTTTAGCCTATTTTCTATCACGTCATCTAGTCTAGGCACTCCCATTCGACTCCTAACATGAAGGCCACAACACTCCTTTGTGGGTGCAATTACCAACAACCAAATTAAACTGTAGTAGAGGATGAACGACTGCCTTACTATGGTGGCATTCTAGTGGGTGCTTGCTAGGGACTATGTGAAGGATGAGAACTAGCTATAGTGTAACTCCAGTGGCATCTCCCGCTTCGTGGCCTCCCTTCTTGACTTGGATATATCCAAGCCTTGGATAATTGAACTATGTCATGCCCTGTTTGACTCTGTATTTTGAAAGGCTTGGTGAAATCATGCAAGTTTCCATCCCTAATGGCAGTATTTTGAGCACCATGGACCTCTATAGGCACGTCGACTATGGGGAAGACATGGTCTGGATGCCTCTCCTTATTGATTCTCAAATTATGGACCTCAAGAGGCATCACTCACTATCCTGTCTTCCTTCTAAACAAGCACTGGAATTGATCAGAGACTATTGTGAACTATAAACTCGATGTTGCTTCTGGTAATTGTAGCATCATAAATAATCACCCTTGACAATTTCACACTTTTTCTTGCTCCCTTGAATTTATTAGACTTGATTAAGAACTTAATTTCCCAAATTATGCATTCTATGGAATATTTTTAACAATTACTAAAAAGTTGCAAATATTGTCTCTCGAGATCTAATTTGTGAGAAATTGAATAAATTCCTATGAATACCTAGTCATTTCACCATTTGAAATCTAAGTGAAACTATCTAGCAACAAGTGAACATTAAGAGAAAGTCAAGAGTATTCATGAGCAACATTTTAGAGCTTTATTGTAGTAATTCAAGATCCAAACATCATGTCAAGTCCTATGTGAGTTTATGTGTGTTCATGTTATCATTGTTCATGTTAACATTACTCATTCACCAATTGCATGTAAGAGATCTACTTGAAGTTGCTCATCATTTCCATAATCAAGCGTGTTTTAATAAGTAGTTTCAGCAATGCTAATTGCAATGGGAACATTTAATTGTTGAAGCATTTTTCTATTGTGCAAGGCAACCAACCTATTTATTGGGAATAAGTGAATAGCTACATAAAAATCTCAATTTTGTTCAGCTAAAAGCATGGCATTTGTTCAATTCATAAGAGTTTTCCAATCAACCTAAGATTCCTGAGAATTTCTAATATTCAAAAGGAGTCTACAAAAATATTGTGTCTCAACTGTCCATGTTGGTAGAAGACTATATCGAGCATGAAAACAACATTAAAAGTGTGCCAAAGAGCCAAGGCTATGGAGTGAGAAGTGTAGATAGGCCTGTCCAAAATAGGTAGCAACTGTGCTAGGTCACCCGCAAGTTTAATAGAGGGACCACCAAATGGTTGCATATGTCTAGCAGGAAACACTTGCCACAATCAGTTATCTATTTTGAGTACCTTTGGCCCCGAGAAGCTCATTTCATCAATTAAGATGTACTTAATATGTTTGAAGTCCTCTTGAAATATGGTCAATGGTTGTTGTTTTAATGGATTCATATCTCTAACTGGTATCTAAAGAGCTGCATGCACTAAAGAAGCACACATATTGTAAGTGGCCATCCCCGTTGGTGCCAAAGCAAGCAAAGGATTCATTCTCTAATTTGGAAATGTATTTAGTGTTCTTCAGATGTCTATAAGAAAATTTTTACCTATACCAGTAGTACATTGAATAATCATATGCAATGGTGATGATGAAGATTGGCCAAGATGGTGTTCTTCAATGATTTTTAGAGAAAGCTTTTTCTTAGGAGATAGTTGATGTCAAAGTGTAGGTGTAGAAGGTAGGAAAAGAGTATCTTCAACTATATGCAATTTACTTGTTGAAATGAACTCTAAAAAAAAGTTATATAGATTCTCAAGAACATGGTGTGTGCCCCACACGTGATTTAAATCAAAGTTCTATCTACCCAATAGTTTCAACTAGTCAAAGAAAACATTGTTTGTAGCACCAAGGTGAGAAAGCAACTCCCATTCATATTGATCTACGAAAGGAAGAGATTGGGTGCTCTTAGTATCACTATCTCCTTCTTCTTCACTAGTGGGGGAGAAATAACTCTATTGACATGCCAAGGGTGATAGCCAACAAAATGAAATAGCCTCTAATTCTGTGTTATACTATCTCTAGTGAGGCCTATATTTGCTTTTACATTTTGAAAAGGCTTGTATAGTAGCAATTCTAGCCAACAAAATGTTTCAAAGGTATCACAATGCTCATGGGGGGAACACTTGAATAGTGGGTAACCAAGGATGACAATAGGGTGTGGTCACAAACGCCAACCCCTGCCTTTGCGATTTTTTTGATATGTATATAATTGTGCAGATTAAATAAGGGATATAGTGTCCATCTCAGCTGATCTTTGCATGTAACAATGAATATAACTACTTGCAAGATCAGCACCATTATCAGCTATTTTAAAATGGTGGAATGTTTTCCTATTCACGTTCAAAGATAGGAAATGTCAGCTTGACATGACACGGGGCAACTTTTGCAACATATGGCATGTTTCTTGTGCACCAATATCACAATCTGCAACCAAGTTCATCATGAATTTTTGATAGGAAAGCAATGATTTATCCACAGATGAATTTGTATTTGCAAGCCTTTGCAAGATATCAATATAGCTTTCAGATTTTTTTTTTTTAGACTTTGATGCATATTTTGAAATGTAGTTTAACACAATTTATCTTGACAAGACTAGATGGAAATCAATGTTTTCTCACCAAATTGCAAGAATCTCAGGGTTGTAGATATTAACGTGCTCATCATTTCTTGCTAGCTTATAGGATTTGTGTGATTCACTATCAATTGTCAATGTCGATGATGGTTGTGCATTCCATGGAGCTTTGTAGCGACATTGTAATTGGTGAAATTTTTTCCTAACGAATGTGTATTGAGTACATTTGGTATGCCTTTGGATGGTTTTCACTAGCTGTTCGTAATCCACCATTGGGTCCATATAAGAAATTTGTGAACTGTCAAGCAAACACGAGCCCTCCAAAGAAGAGTGGTGGACTCTTGATATTATTTGTTATGGGGAATGAGGATTTCATGTTGAAACATAGCGATCGAAGAATATTTTTTCCTACTAAACCTCGTATGGGTTGGACCAGTCAAGCATGTCCATATTCGTGGTACCTAGAAGCCACAAGAAATCATGGGCATGTGTTGATCCACTGTGTTGCCACTCATACCTATACCAGTAATCCTTTGTATTTAAAAGCCTCTCAATAACCTCTTCATAGAAAATGGTGAACCACAAGTGCATGTACAAGGTTATTATATGCAGGTTCTAGATGAAATTGTCCATGAAATGTCTTCGAGAGTATGTCATATGCGGTTGGGAACTAGGATCAAGTACCTTGTGAAAATTAGGCCATTTTGTGTCTGCAGAGCTTAAAGTGAAGAAGAGAGCTGGTGTCCCATGCTGGTGGATCATTTTCACAAGATCTTTCTAGCACTTTCCCCAATATGAGCATGTCCCTCAAAAATATGCACCAAAGTGAATGATCTAGTTTGCTATCTAGGTGTCTGGTGCATCTCGAAGTAATTTTTGCAATTCAATGACACACTTTGGGATCCTTTCTTCCATGTTTGTTTTCATGAAAATGGAAGCTGATTGTTGGCTTCAATGTCTCATTATTAAATTATAAAGGAAATATCTAAATTTGATATGCCTCCCAAATCTATTATCATAGTGTCTCATCAAGTGTAAATATGCATATTCATGTAAGTGAATCTGTATGCTTCTCGATTGTAAGGGTGTCACTGTTCCAGTGGGGAACAATGTTGGAAAATCCATGCTTAATAACCCTTATGTATTGTATTCATTGATAGGGGTAGAATTTATCTCAGGCCAAGGAAAATTATCTTTACTAATGTCTTCAATCTACAAGGCATCTCTAATTTCCTACAATTCCATAGGAGGGTTGGGAATCAATGGAATAAATGATGATGAGTCCTCAAGCTCAGCTTCCTCATTAGTAGCAATTTCCAAAGTTTCCATCGATTCAACTATGTTATGTATTGGTTCTTTCATTGTGTGAAAAATATCAGAGATGTCAGTACTTTTACAAAAAGCAACTTATTTAAAGTATCACAATAAATTGCAACATCACTATAGTATGGATCATTTTCAATTTTATATATCAATGCAGCCATGACACTATGTTTGTCAACATAGTAATCATAGTTTGTCACCTAAATGCTAGTTCTTCAAACAATCACCACTTCAAGATCATGTAGGAAATGTGGTAACAAATTTGCAATGGTTGTTATGTCTTGAGGGAAGCTTATAATATGGCCACTATATTTTTATTGGCCTCCTCTAACATGGGTCACTTGCAAAATTGGAGCAACTCTAGCTATACGCATTTCTTCAACTTGAATAAGCTTTGCATGGATAGGAGGTTGTGGTCCTAGATCCATCTTGTTCACTGAATTGAATCTATGGATGCCCTTTTCAAAAGCACAATGTAGACAAACAACGTCGAAGCTGGATGCTCACACTTTCATGCCGACGTAGCTTTCCTTGCAAATGCTACAAACTTTCAAATCGAACAAAGCATCAATGCGTAAGTGAAAGGACTACATTGCAATGAGAAAAGAATATCCAAATATGTTGTTAAAAGGGTGATGGGTAGATTTCATAGACACCAAGCCATGCCTGACAAGGGTTTGTTGAGATCCATAGTCGCAAGAATTGTCGAGGCACCTCCACTAGGAAGGTTGTGTGGAAGTTGACAAAGGATGGAGGCTGTATGACTATAGAAGTGAGCATGCTCTTCCAACGAGCTCATCAACAATTGCGGTGCAACAATTTTATCAAGCAGGGTCAAGCAAGGATGAACTATGGTGGCTCTTTGTTGCAAGTATTTGGCTTGATTCAACTTGCACAAATCTGCTCTCTATGGCACACATAATAGAGTTGGTTTCTTTGGTGTTTTGTAGCATTTTTTCAGTCCACACATGATGTAGGGCTAGAACTTGAACAAGGCTCAAGACCCTACAACCATAATATGAGGAAAAATGTGGGTATGTGCGGATCATCAGCGGAAAATAGGCCTTTATGGCAAAAAATAGAAAAAAAATCGAGTTAGAAACTTGACGCAGTGTTCTGAATAAGTTATCTAATATTATTTCCTAAAAATATGTAAGAATAGAATCTATAGAAAAATTGAATGTAGTTTCTAAACTACTAGGTTTGTTTAAAAAAAAAATTCTATTTATGAAAATTTGAAATTTCAATGCAAGAGACACTTAAATTTCAAGGAAAATAAGAAGTAGGTGTCCGCCCCAATTCACCCTAACCACAATGAAATGATAATATTTTTTTATAATATTTTAGATATAAAATATAAGACTCATGTCCCATGTGATGCATATTTTTTTTGTAATTTTTTCTAAGTAAATAATTAATTATGATTTTTTGTTACAAATTTTAAAAAAAAAATATAAAAACTTTGTATGTCTCAATTAATCTTTAACTTATCAAAACTTCATGAAATTCACTTTTCCTTTTTAATCCCATAGTATGTGAAGGGCCGTTTTGATTCAAAAAATGTATACCTTTCATTTGAAAAGCTATAGGATGTTTTTCAATTAGTCTATCAATCACATTAGTCGTAATTTGAATAGAAAATGAATAATAATTATTTATTAAATTCAAAGTAAAGCATAATTTTATATTGGTGGAAAGTTGAGAATCTCCTTTAAAAACCCCTTTTCGTTTCATCAATTATGGGTAAAAAAAAATTCATCAGCCATACCCATCATATCACCACTTTTTGGCCCATCATGTAATCCCCGCGACATACCCAAAATAATAAAATTATTGCAAACACCAAATTAACAAACAAAATGACATAACTAAAGAGGTTAAGCCAACTAAAAACATCACAATTGTTTAGGCAGCATGATGGACAACAAGAACCAAGAGGAGAAGTTCTAAACATAGTGCATGGTTCAGGGATTTTTGATAGGTGTTTTCAAGCAAAAGAAAAGTTGCAAAGATGTATATATATATATATATCTTTCATCGAGTTTAAATGTATAGGATGTATATAGGATCAAATCGTTGTTTGTAAGTAATTTCACATACATTCATGTCCACATATAATTTTTTTTTGTGAAAGATTAAAGAATAGAGTATGTTGTCTCAAAGTATAACCACTTTTATAAGCAGAAAAATAGTAGGATCAGTCCTAACACACTAAAAGAAGGCTTGCTCTCCACCCTACCATATTGTGACATGGAGCCTTGAGTGATCCTAGCAAACCCCCGAGAAAGAACATAAATTGTCTACCACTATAATCAATGCTGAGATTAATATTTAATATTATAGTTAGATACAACCTATCATACATATGATTTTTTTATGAAAAGAAGACCCGTTCTCCACTGTACCATATTTAATATTTACAGTTGGTTCAGCAATTCTTTTTATTGTAATGTGAACATTATATAGTTGAGAGCAATGAACATTTTTTTTGGAGCATTCATGCTAAAGTAGACGTATACACAACATGTAATGCACATAATGATCATGTGAAAAATCTGAGGCACATGCATCAAAACACTGTTGCCCTGCAGTGCATGTAGGCAAAAATGCTAAAAAATCCATGGAAAACAACATGACTTGTAATTTCTTAGCAAGTTCCATGAATTTTTAAGTCATGAAAAATGCCACAAATTTTGTAGCATTTCGCTGTATTCTTTGTAGGCTAAAATAGCTCCTCTATTTCTTCATCATCACAATCTTAAATGCAACATGCGTTTCACACGTATTTAATCAATGAACTACATATCCCATGATTACAGTTATGTAGATTTTTGTTTACAGAAGCAACATGCTCATTAGGAAAAGATAGTTTCATTTTTATGAATAAAATGGCATGCCATTCACTATGCTCATCCTGGCAGGGCTTGGCACATCAACATTTTTTTTAATTTGATTATTCATTGGCTTAATTAAAAATAAATGAAAAAAAAAATTCCCTTGGCACGTCGATAGAGAAGGCCAACAAAATTAATTGATGTATACATTCTGTATAGTGGTGATGGTTTGGTGATGGTTGTAATAACACTTTCAAATTTTCAAAAAGGAATTGTTGGGTTTTGTTCTCTAGGTTTACATGCAATGAGATTTGTGAGGAACGATTGGAGTTTTGTGGAGGAATTTCATGGTGATACGGATTGTGTGTATTGGTTTGGATGCATATGTAGAAATCTATTGCTTGCATATATATTCACACAAAAGTATGTGTAGAAATGTATGTATGTGGAATTAGATGTAGACAATATACATAAGAAGGTCCCAATCAAAAAGTGGATTAAATTTGTAATCCCAAAAGAATAAATATACGAAGGAGTATATATGAATGTTGTCTGTATCTAATATCACATACATGGCACATAGGGAAAATAATATGAAAGTCACTTTGGTGGCTTAGAGCTCTTATAGCAGCTAAATCTAGAGAACGAAACCCAATAATGGCTTATCAAAAATTGTACAAACTATTTTATTGCTTGATCATTTTTTCTCAAGTTTTAAATGGCAGGTGTTATTAAAACCATCACCAAACCATTGCCACTATACGAAAAGCATACATTAATTAATGTTTAAGCACCAAGCCCTACAAACCAATGTTTAATTAAAAGTAAAAAGGTACATATTTATCAGTATATATTTTTCTTTGCAACTACATATATCTACACATAGGGAAAATAAAATGAAATACAAAAGAAGGCCTACTCTCCACTCTATCATATTGGGTCATGGAGCCTCATAGGCTCTCACCAAACCCCTGAGCAAAAATACACATTATCCACAACTTTGATCAATGGTGAGATCAATGTTTCATATTACACTTAATATATGGGCTATGATTCCAAAAAATAGCCAAGGACAAGCTAGTGTGGTTTTTGTTGCAAGTATTTGGGCCGACAATTTACACAGATGTAGTCTTTATGCTACACATAATTTAGAGTTGGTCTCTTTGGTGTTTTACTACATTTTTTTTTCACACTTGATGTAGGATTGGAACTTGAACATGTTTGAAGAGCCTAGAACCATAATATGATGAAGAAAATAAAGTTCTTGAAAACACCAACTTAAAGAGCAACAATGCGGCTAAAGAGCATATAGGAAATATAAAATGAAACACAACAAAAGAAGTCCTACTCTCCACACTACCATATTGGGTCATGGAGCCTCATGGGCTTTCACCAAACCCCTGAGAAAGAACATACATTGTCCACTACTTTGATCAATGGTGAAACCAATGTTTCTTATTACACTTAATATACAACCTATCATTCTAACAACTCCTTTTTGAGTTTGAAAGAAATAATAACTAAAAAGGCGCATCTAACTTCAAATACCTATATATCAGTGCAGATTTTGTTTTACAAGCACATATTTAGGAATTTCATGCATTGGATGCATTTGTAGGAATCTATTGCACAAATATATATACACACAGGGGTAAACCCACAATAGTGGGTTACAATTTTTTGAATGAAGAAAAATTAGAAATTCCCATCAAAAAATTTAAAATGGTTTATCCCTTCTAATGAAGGGGGTTCGAATGAACCACCCCCTTCTAATGAACCCCCCTCCCTTCTAATGAACCCCCCCCTCTTGCAGGGGGTTCAAATCAATTTTAATGAAGGGGGTTCGAATGAACCCCCTTCATAAGAAGGAGGGTTCGAATGAACCCCCTTTTTCACCTTCCCCTCCACCATTTCAAAATTTATGCATTTTTTTTACTATCGAAGCTTGGGAAGGAGGTGCAAATGGATTCAACTTGATAAACCAAGTTGGATGATTGTAGTGATTGAAACATGCTTTCCAACAACTATAAATTTAATATATTTTGTTTTTATTTTATATTTTATTTTTAGTTTTACTTACATAGGTTTTTCACCGAACATCAAGTTTGATGAAAAATCATTGTGGAAAAATAGTAAATTTGAGGAAAAAAATTTGAAAAATATATATGAATGAGGTATTGATGTCCTCATTCCAAAAAAAAAAGAAAAATTGAATTTCAATACATACCAAAAAATTTATGCAAGTCAAAGTGCACCTATGTCTAAATTATAAATGTTTTGACTTCAAAACTTAATTAAAAGAAAAATATTCAACAAAATGCTATGAAACAAAATGGAAACCACTAGATGCTTGTGTTACCAACCTAAATTCAAAAGAATCAAGAATTTTATCCTTTATAGAAAAAAGTTATCGCGAGGCAGTACACACCACTTTAAAAATGTTGTTTACTATTAAAAAAGTTAGTTAACAAAGGAGATGCAAAAATTATAATTTGATTTCAGTTTTTTTTTTTTTTTTAAAAAACATTTAAAATCTAGAGACAAAATCTCACAAATCAATAGTTTGCATCATCTTCAAATTCCTAACAGTTTACCTACTATAAGTGTCAAAAAGTGAATATTTTTCTAAAAATGTTGCTTTCAATGTCAAGTTTGGCCAAAAAGTGTAACCCATTATTGTGGGATGACCCCACAAAAGAATGAAAATACACACACAAAAGAATGTCATGGGCTCTCACCAAACCCCCAAGCAAGAACATACATTATGCACCACTATGATCAATGGTGAAACCAATGTTTCTTATTACACCTAATATAGAGCCTATCATTCTAACAATTCCTTTTTGAGGATCAAAGAAATAATAGCCAAGCCCTCGCAACCAACATCATGCATTGGATGCATATGTAGGAATTTGCTGCTTGGAAATATACACACTAAAAATGTACATGTAGAAATGTATGTATGTGGCATTAGATGTAGACAATATACATATATAGATGAATATAAAATTATATATATATATATGTACATACTGATACATGTGTTGAATAGGGCGATCAAACTTCAACCTTGGCGGAGAAACCCGTCATCTTGGCTCATATCTCGTGACAGTGAAATTACGAGAAGAACACCAACAAACTGCCTTATTGAAGATTGTAGAGACTTTTAAGCTATGTTTTCCAAGGTTTTAAATGATGGAATTGCTATTACAACCATAGCCACTACATGGAAACCATATAATAATTAATATTGATGCTGGGAGGGGCTGAGCTTCTATGAAGGTGCAAGTTTGATCATCCATTGTGAAATTCTGTGAAGATGGTTGGAGGTTATTTTGTGTTTTTGCATGGGGCAATGGTTCCAAAATCAATACAAAAGTCTTGGTAATTACACGATTGATCAGAGTGATGGGCAATGCATTTACCCTATGTGCAGATATGTATGTATGTCATAGTAGATGCAAAAATCATTGAAACACACTGATACATATGTTTATTTTGTTGGCACACTCTTGGAATGATAAGCTATATTTTAAGTGTTATATGGTACATTGATTCCACCATTGATTGTAGTGATGGACAATGTATGTTCTTGGTTGGTTGTTTTGCAAGAACATAGACTATTTTTTGAAATTCTCTACAAAGGGTTTATTATTGCACTTAATATAGAGCCTATCATTCTAATTTATGCAAGTGTAGCAATATCAAAGATAGACATATGCAACATAACTTTAGGAACTCACATGTAGCAACAATATACTCTACACTCAGCCAACATAAGAAGATTAAAACTATAGAAATCAAATGAAAAAATTATGGAAACATCCAGTTGTGTGGTTTTCCCTTATTGTGTGTACTTTGGCTAGAATTTTTTCCAGCCTTCCTGGTTTTTAACCCTTTTGGCATCCAAATTTTGGTTGGGGAAAAGGTGGTGGATTTTTTTATTTTTTAAATTAAAAGTATTTGTCGTGTTGATAGAGAAGGTCAATGAAATTAAATGCTGGTTGGCATGAGCATTAATTGTTGTATGGTTTCTATGGGGCGAAGATGTTTTCAAAGTAATAAAATAGTTCATGTTCTTGTCAAAGGATAGTTGTTATTTGTCTAGACCACAATAAGTATATCTTACAATGGGAGGATGTATATTAAGTGTGAGATGAAACATTGCTAAAATCCTTATTGAGGCCTAAAAAAATAACAACTATCCTTCAAGCAATACAAAAATAACCAACAATGCCTTATCAAGAAGAACATAAACTATTTTATTACATTGCAACCATTCCCATTGCATAGAAACCATAGATAAAATAATTTATTTGAGGCCATAGAACAACAATAAACAATGTCTTTATGGAGAATAGCATAAACTATTTTACTACTTCGACAAACAAGAACAATTTGAATAAATGCACAATGTTGCTCTCGAATAGGAAAATTGTAATCATCAATTGAAACATATGTATCCATTCTTTTTTCAATTGCTGGAATTTTTTTGGATGAATGGACATAGGGCCAAGCCATGCTAAGTAGCAACAAATTTTTGTGGAGAAGTTTAAATATAGGCCTACAAAAAAATAGTAATTATCTTATGAAAAGAATAAACATAGGAAGGAGTATATATGAATGTTGTCTACATCTGATTTCACATACATCCATATCTATACATAGGGATGAATGTTGTCCATCTCTAATTTCACAAACATACATATCTGGACATAGGGAAAGTAAAATGAACAACAAAAAAAGAAGGCCTGCTCTCCACCTTGCCTTATTAGGTCATGTACCCCCATAGGATCTCACCAAACCCCCAAGCAAGAACATACATTGTCCACCACTATGATCAATGGTGAAACTCATGTTTCTTATTCTACTTGATATAAAGCCTATTATTGCAAGAATTCCTCTTTGAGGATGAAACAAATAACAACTATCTTCCCAAAACAATAAACAAGGCGAGGAGCATATATGATCATTTTATACATATAATTTCACATATATACATATCTACACATAGGAAAAGAAAAAATGAACACAACAAAAGAGACACATACTTTTTTTTTGTGTATATATTTCCAAGTAACGCATTCCTACATATGCATCCAATGGATGCAATACATATATATGTAGTTGCAAAATAAAATCTATAATGATATATGTATCCAAACATTGATGTACATATATACACATTGTTGATTGTTGTTGAATAGCTCCAAAAATATTATTTCATTTATGATCTCTATGTAGCGGTGATGGTTGGAAAGCAATAAAAGAGTCCACATTTTCTCTTTCTAAGGAAGATCTATACAGATATAAATGCATCTAAATTTATACATGCAGACAACACAGATATATATCCATAGGTGGACTTGTCAATAGAGAAATCACCACAAGAGAAAAGGAAATAAACATCACTTGGCACAGGATGGCATGGCAATATCACTTGTCTGCATTTGATTTCACATACATACATACATATCTACACATAGGGATGCATGTTGTTCATGTCTAATTTCACAAACATATATATATGCACATAGGGAAAGTAAAATGAAACACATGACAAGAAGTCCTGCTCTCCACCCTACCATATTGGGTCATGGAGCCTCATACGCTCTCACCAAACCCCCAAGCAAGAACATGCATTGTCCTCCACTATGATGAATGGTGAAACCAATGTTTCTTATTATGCTTGACATAAATCCTATAATTGTAAGAATTCCTTTTTGAGGACGAATCAAATAACTATCTTCCTAAAACAATAAGCATGGGGAGTAGTATATATGAATGTTGTCTACATCTAATTTCACATACATACATATTTGCACATAGTAAAAGAGAAATGAAACACAAATAAAGAAAAAAATACCTTTTGTGTCTATACATTTCTAAACAATAGATTCCTACATATGCATCTAATGCATCCAATACATATATATGCAGCTGTAAAATAAAATCTACATCGATATATATATATATATATATATATGTGTGTGTCTAAAGTTAGATGCACATAGATATGCATTGTTGATTTTTGTTGAATAGCTTGAAAAATATTATTTCATTTATGGTTTCCATGTAGTGGTGATGGTTGCAAAGAAATAAAATAGTCCACATATATGTCCACAACAATATTTAGCATTCTAAAGTTACCAAAGCAATTAAACAGTTTATGTTATTTTCAATAAGGCATTGTTGATTGTTGTTCAATAGCTTCAAGTGCTATCAAGATTGTGAGCCACCACTGTGACAAGTGTTTTTTCAAACAACATACATAAATATCCACACCTAAACTTGTCAATATATGCGAGAACAAATATCTAGATAAGTTTAAATCTAGATATATATGTTTGTTGCCTGAGCAGAGGAAATAAACATCACTTGGCACAACTTGTGATGAAAACATTGCTTCATGTATGGGCTGCATATATTGGTGATGGTTGCAATAATAGGTTGCATTTAAAACTTACCAAAGTAATTGAGAATTTTATGTTATTTTCAATAAGGAATTGTTCAGTGTTGAGTTGTAGCTTGAGCTACATAACATACATAGTTATCCACACCTATACTTGTCAATACATGTGAGAATTTATATATGTATAAGCTGAAATGAATTACATGTATCAACAAGTATAAATGTAGATATATATGTGTGTTGTATGCATCTTCATTTAGATACATATATATGTGACATGGCTCTATGAATGGAGAGCCAGGACTTGTATATTCAACATTCAACTAGCATTAGAAGATTAAAAGCACTGCCATGAGATTGAAATAAGTATGGGTTCAAGGGATTAAAACTCATAGCCAAGAATCATATGATATATCCATATGAAATATGAATTTATGAATGGACATTCCAAAGTAGTAGAGAGAATATTTAAGTAGTATCAAAAGATTATAAAGGACATATATAAGAATATTCTACACTAAGCCAACATAAGAAGTTTAAAACCACCAAAATCAAATGTCAAAATTTTGATTACATTTTGTATTTTAATCATGTGCAACAAAATTTTTTAATTTAACATGGACTCAAGCAAAATCAAAAAAGTATTGTATGGTCGATAGAGCATAGTCATCATTGAATGTCACATAGGAAATATTATAACAAAAATGAAGTTTTATGCAGCTCGAATAAAATGAAACATAACCATATGTGACATGGCTTTATGAATGCAGAGGAAAGACCACATTTAATCAACATGAAAAGATTATAAAGCATATATATTAGAATATTCTACACTTAGCCAACACAAGAAGATTAAAACCATAGAAATGACAAAAAAAATTTTATTACATTTTGCATTTTAACCATGTACAACTATCAAATGTGGAATAAATATGAATTCAATGGAGCCAAAATTATAGCCAACAATAATTTTTGAGAGATAAAAGTATGTGGCAATCAAAATAGACAAGAAGCAAACAACTATATTGATATTTAAAACTGGACATATCTATATATAGATAAACACACAACCTCATAGATACACATGGAAAATGCATACACACACATACACACTCACACATACATATAAACTATCAAATTTGCATGCACATACACATACAAATACATTACAAACACATATATCCACACAAATTTGTATCAAGATGTTGTATGCACTTAGAAAATACTGTCAAGACAATAGTGAAATATATTTAAACTGATTCATTTTTTTATGTTGCATGTCCCTTGCAGGTCAATGGTAGACAATGCAAGAAAAAGTGTGAAGAGTCTCCAAAAATATGCGGTATTTCCGTAAATTCCGCATTAACCTGCATTCGACAGATTTTGGGTCATTTGTTGTAGCTAAAGATGGAAGTCCACATCGGCGTGATTTGAGCTATCAAGTTGATGATACGCAACAAGCTATCGTGATGCCAAACAAAAGAGCTTTAGTGGCTGCAATATGAGTCTCTGCAATGACTACCAAGATGTCATCAATGGTGTCACCCACACTTCTTTTGCCTACCGGCAATTTTGCTCAGCTAACCCAAAGTATGAGATCTTCAAGACTCTGGACTTGACTCTAGATGTTCACAACTCTAAAAGGAAAAATTAGAGAAAATATACACAAGTTTAACTCCATCTATTGGCATCGGATATGCGTGCATGGATAATTATACATAGTTACACGATCACATTGACTTCAAAATTTACGGCTATAATAGACCTAATATGGAAAAAGCAAAAAGTGGCTTCCACAAGCAGCCAAGTAACAAGATTATGTATTTCTTGTTGAATATAAACAAGGAAGAACATAAACAATGTCGACACATCTCAAAACTGGAACCCTTTTTTTTCTAAGATATAGGCCACTCCCAAATGGCTAGGAAACCAAAAGGTAATGGAAACATAAATAGCTCAAATATAAATAAGTTAGACTATATATTACAAGGACCATTAATTGAAATGAAGAATATCGTAGTTCATTGGATGCACACGACAAAGAGCCAATACAATTCCAAGCAGCGAAAAGGAAACAAGGAACAAAATTATGGGGTTGGTGCCTGAGGGTTGTCCAGTAGCCTAGGGAGAGCTATAGTCCACCGACATTGTTGGGGTTTCTCTTTAAAAATCTAAGAGCTGCAACATCAAAAAATGAATACAAGCTCTATGCCACAACAACATGAGGACCGAATGTTCAATTAAAACAACAAAGACCGATGAGCTTTATTCCAAATTTTTAGTTTCAATTTTTTTATGTTTCAAAATTTTTGTAGAGAGATTAACATTATGAGGGAAAAAAATAATAAAAAAAAGGCTTCAATGTTTCATATAACACTTAATATATAGTTTATCATTCCAAGAATACCCTATTAAGGCTCAAACAAATAACAACTACTTTCCCAAATGAATAAACATAGGGTAGAGTATCTATGAATGTTGTTCACATCTACTTTGACATACATACATATCTACACATAGGAAAATAAAATAAAACACAAAAAAACAAGGAATGCTATCCACCTAGCCATATTGGGTCATGGAGCATCATAGGTTCTTACCAAACTATAGAAAGATGGAGAGAAAGTTGTCTTATCTTGCCACTCATTTTATTTTTCCTATGTGTAGATATCTACATATGTGAAATTAGATGCATAAAACATTATTATATACAAATAATATTCATATGCAACATGCAACCCATTTTGTTTTTTTTTTGCATGGGTTTCTTACTCTGAATTCTTCTATTTTCTAATTTTTTTCCTCTAGAACATTTTTTTTGGCTTTTCACAGTGGTTGGACAAATAAGGCAGCTGAAAGAAAGCAAGCATGAAGAGGAATATTTGGAAAACCCTTTGTAGATCATTTCAAAAATAGTCTATGTTCTTGCAAAACAACCAACCAAGAACATACATTGTACATCACCGCGATCAATGGTGGCATCAATGTACTATATAACACTTAAAATATAACTTATCATTCCAAGAGTGTGCCAATAGAATAAACATAGGGATCGGTATGTATCAATGATGTTTACATCTAGTATGAAATACACAAATATCTACACATAAGGGAAATACATTGTCCATCACTGCAATCACTGGTGGTATCATTGTTCCACATAACACTTAAAATACAGCTTATCATTCCAAGAATGTCTTAGTATGTATCAATGTTGTTTGCATCCACTATGACATACATATATATCTACACATAGGGGAAATAAAGTGAAATACAACAAAACAAGGAATTGTTCATCACTGTAATCAAAGTTACATCAATGTTCCATATAATATTTAAAATACAACTTATTATTCCCTACATGCAGATATGTATGTATATGTTGTTTTTTCGTGATGGCTGCAACACAATAAAATAGTTAATATTATACAGTCTATGTTGTTTTCCATAAGGCATTGTTGATTATTGCTCTCTAGCTTTGGCTATATTGTTTCATTTTCTATAAGGTACTATTGAAAAAAATAATTTGTTCGCATGCAGGCTTTTTTTTTTTTGCATGGGTTTGTTACTGTGAATTATTTTGTTTTGTGTGGTTTTTTCATCTAGGTCATTGTTGAAACCAATATTGTTTCATTTATGGTTCACTATTTGTCACGATTTACTGTGAATTCCACTATTGTCTAACACTATTGAAACCAATATTGTTTCATTTATAGTTTTCATGTGGTGAAGATTTTTTCTATATTAAGTGCAATAAGGAACATTGGTTTTACTAATGATCATAGTGGTGAAGAATGTATGTTCTTGCTTAGGGATTTGGTGAGAGCCTATTAGGCTCCATGAAACAATATGGTAGGGTGGAGAGCAGCCCTTCTTTTTTTGTGTTTCACTTTTGGGGAAAAATTATCAGAGCCGATACTTTTGTATTGCTTTAACAAATGCCACCCCATGCAAAAAACACAAAATAACCTCCAACCAACTTCACCGAAGCTCAAAAATAGGTGATCAAACTTGCACCTTCACGAAAGCTCATTGTTATGGCATCACCATTAATTGCTATATGGTGTTGTGGTAGTGGTGATGGTTGTAATATTATTTTATTTATGGTTCGCCTTTTGTGGCAATGGTTTTTCATGGGTTTGTTACTATGAATTTTTGTGTTTTGTGGGTTTTTCCATCTGGGTCACTGTTGAAACCAATATTTCTTTATTTATGGCTTCCATTTTGTGTTGATGGTTGTAATTACACATACCATTTTAAACCTCATAAAACATAGTGAAAGTATGCACAATTTTCAATAAGGCATTGTTGGGTGTTGTTCTCTGGGTTCGCTTGCTATCAGAACTATGAGCCAAGATGGCGATATTTTCTAAAGGTACAAGTTCAATCGCCCTATTCAACACATGTATCAGTATTTGCAGCTATTCTTATATATACTTGTAGACATGGTTGTTTTCACGTATACATCTACATATGGATATACATAAACATATATGCATGCAATTGAATTTTCTGAGTGCATACAACATATTCATATAGATGTGTGTAGATATATGTGTTTGTAATGCATTTTTATTTTCCTATGCATGGGTATGTGCAGGACCATCATGGAAAAAATAGGCCCTTAAGTGGTGAAAAATTCAGAAAAATTAGAGTTAGGCAACTTGACATAAAAATTTAAATAAGTTATCTATATTATTTCAAAAATATGTAAGAATATAATTTGTAGCAAATTGAATTTAGTTTCTAAACTACTAGGTTTTTTTTTTTTTAAAGAAATTTATTTGGTAAATTTGAAATTTCAATGTAGTAGTACTTAATTTTTAAGGAAAAAATAAGAAGTATGTGTCTGTCTGACCACCCTAACCACAATAAAATAATAATATTTTTTTATAAGATTTTTAGATATAAGTAGAGGACTCATGTCCCTCGGGATGTGATGCAAAATATTCTTTTGTAATTTTTTTTTCCAAGAAAAATAATTAATTATTATTTTTATTACAACTTTTAAAAAATATAAAAAATTGTATGTCTAACCACCTTAACTTGGTCAAAACTTCATGAAATTCAATTTTATTTATTTTAATCCTATATTATGTGAAGCATAGAATGTGACGTATATTTTAAATTCAAAAACTGTGATATTGTTTTAAATCTATAGATGTTTTTCAATCAACCTATCAATGAGGACTTTAGTTGTAATTCAAATAGAAAATGAATAATAATTATTTATTGAATTCAAAGTAAAGCATAATTTATATTGGTGGAAAGCTAAGAATCTCTTTTAAAAACCCTTTTCATTTCATCAATTTTGGGTAAGAAAAAATTCATCAGCCACATACCCATTATATTGCCACTTTTTGGCCCATCATGATACTACACATACCCACATGCAAAAGTAGTATTGCTAAAGCCATGGGTCAACAACCACCAATGCCTTATGGAAAATAGTGCAAACTGTCACCGTAGGCCACACAAAAAATAGTCAACAATGCCTTGTCATGAACTATTTTCATACTTTGCAACCATCGCCACCACACAAAAACCATACAATAATTAATGTTGATGTCAACCAACATTTTAATTTCGTTGGCCTTCTCTATTGACTTTCCAAACATGTTCAATCTTACAAATAAAAAAATCTACCACCATTTTCCTGACCAGGGGACAAGACGCCGAAAAGGTTTAAGCCTAGGAAGGCTAACAAAAATTCCAGCCAATGTGCACACAATAAGGAAAAACCACAAAACATGAGGTTTCATAATTTTGTCATTTTATTTTTGTGGTTTTAATATTCTTGTGTTGGCTAAGTCTAGAGTATATTGCTCCTACATGTGATTTCATAAAGTTATGTTATATATGTCTATCTTTGATATCGCTACGGTTGCATAACTTAGAATGGTAGGCCCTATATTAACTATAATAAGAAACACTGGTTTCACCATTGGTGATAGTGGTGGCTAATGTATCTTGTTGCTCTGGGGTTTGGTGATAGCCTATGAGGCTCCATGACCCAATATCGAAGGGTGGAAAGTAGGCCTTCTTTTGTTGTGTTTCGTTTTATTTTCCCTATGTGTAGATATGTATATTTGTGAAATTAGATGTAGAAATAATTCATATGTACGGAAACCTATATATTAAGTGTAATAAAAAATAATGATATCACCATTGATTACGCTGGTGGACAATCTATGTAAGTCTCCCACAAAATAGGATAAACTGTTTTATGACTTCAACAAGTTTTAAATGGAAGGTCTGGAAAATCGAAATGAAACAAATCAATCAATAAGAGAAATAGGTATGTACCTTTGAGTCATTCTATTATGCAATAATTCAATCGTAAAAATATTATTATAAGTAAAATGAATAATATCTTTTTGATTCAACCTTATGGTCTCTATTCTCAAATTCCATGACTAAATCTTTGACTCTTAGCACCTTGTTATGCTAATTAAGTATCTATAGACACGTGAAATTAGCATTATGCACTTAGTTCATGTTCAGATATGTCCGCTCATTAAATAGATCAAAAACAACAAATCCATTCACTAGGTAAATCAGGTCTTTAGTCCTAAGTTTATTCATTTAAATAAATCAAAGTCTCATATCAACCCTTTAATTAAATAAACAAAACTTTATTTAATTAAATCCCCAAATGCATATTCCATCCCTCTTTGATTTAAATAAATCCAAATATTTGAGTCAAATTGATCAAAATCATCTAATCATCATTAAGCTAAGCTAATCCTGATTAAACTAACCTAACTACCCATCACATTCTCTAGATATTCCCACTTGCACAAATAAATCCATTTATTGATTTATTAAAATCAACATTTTCACTCAACATGGCATCTTCCCTCAAATTTGAATTCAAAAGCAAGTTGAAAGGTACATCCAACGAGGCATTTAATAGGTCTTACATGTCTCTTACATGTCCCTTGCACAAGTCAAACTCAGCATTAACTCTCATTTCAAATTTGAAATTCCCCCTCTTGGGCACATTTCCCAAATCTTGCACATCCCTCAACGAATGGCAAGTTGACAAGTGGCCTCTTTTCATTGGTCTATTTTTAATTCCACATTCATCCATTTAGCCAATCCCTCATCAAGAAAATCTATAAATGAAAGGCTTCATTCTGGTTCAAATCCTCCACAATCTTAGCATTTCATCTCCACAATCACTCATGTAAAGTCACTCTCTTCAGGAGAACTAATTTTTCCCATCTTATCATCATCATTTAGCTTATCTATCAAGGATTGGGAAAGGGCTATTTTCAACAATAGCACCAATCCACTATGAGATAAACATACTTCATGTTTTTCATATGCTTATTTAGCTTACTTTTTGTCATTTGTTTGCATTTGGGAAGTATTGATGTATTATTTTGTAGAGATGTTGATAATTTGCTTTGTTTTAAACTAACCATGCTAATGTGTGTTGTTGGTTTTGAGCAAATTTAGATTTCACCATCGTACAATATCATATGAACCATGAGTGGAATTCATGTTAATGAGAATTATATATTAAAGGAAACATTATTTAGATATGAAAACAAAACATTGGGTGATCCCACAAAGCTGGTTTACAATTTCTGGGAGATTTTGATTTTTACTAAAATCACATATTTTTAGAAAATATAATGATTTAATTTTTTAAAATTTTCATTTAAATCATTCCAATTGAAGAGGGTTTGATCAAACTACCTTAGATCAAACCCCCTTGGATATAACCCCGCTAGTTTTAAACCCTTTACACCTATCAAAATGCTAATAAAAAACAACTTTTGATTTACCTTTTGGGGGATCAAATGAATTCATTTTAAATTTATTTTTTGTAAATATGTAGTCCTTATTATAGGCTTTCCAAAAAGTATAATTTTAAATAAATTTAATTGTATTATTATATTTATTTTTATTTCTTGTGAATGTAGGTTTTCACCGAAAATCAAACTCTATTCCAAGACATGTGGAAAAAAATAGAAGACTGTCAATTTTGTTTTTTGAAAAATATGAGTGCACCATATATTGAAGTCCTTGATCCAACAAAAAAAAAATTTGAATTTTGATACAAAAAAAAATTACGCTATACCTTAACATATGTCTAAATTGTAATTATTTTTGACTTCAAAACTTGATTAAAAAAAATATATTCAATAAAAAACTATCTAACCAAGTGGAAGCACTATATATCAAGTTACAAATCAATTCAAACTATTATAATTTTATCCTTCATAGAAAAAAATTATAATCTATACAGGAGTGTCACTTTTAAAATGTTGTTTTCTAAAAAACTAGTTTTTGAGGGAGATGGAAAGAAGTGCAATTTGATTCCAAAAATTTTGAAAAAAATATATTTAGAATCTATAGTCAAAATGTCATGAAATTCTATTTTTTTTCATCTTCAAATTCCTCACGGTTTAGCCTCTATAGGTGCCCGAAAGTGAAGATTTAGTTTAAAAAAATTATTTCAGTGTCCAGTTTGGCCAAAAATTGTAAACCACTATTGTGGGATCACCCCATTCATACTCAACAAGGGATGGGTTCTCTATATTTTATATTTTCACATCCCATGTATGAGGCTTTCCCCTTATAAAATGATGAATTTATGGTGTGTGGGATTTTTTCCAAGTTGTACATCTTTATCAAAAAAATAAAAGAATAACATTAGACCATGCTATCTTCAAAAATATGAAATAGTTTTGCTTGAATACCATGGAATAAATCGTTGTTCATATATCACTAATTAGTGAAGGTATTGATGATCATTTTAAAATTGTTACAATGTTGGGGTCACACATGACATGGGATCATGTTTTTTATTGGTTGGTTATTGATTGTGATGAAGTTATGCTAAATTAATTGTTGGTTTATTGACGCATAAAGGTACGATGCATTCATGTGTTAAATTTTCTTGTACTACAATTACTCGTATGAAAAAGAATTATCATATTAATTCCTGCAATGCATTAGATGATGCTTAAATTTGGACATGAAGTTTTTTTCTAATGAAGCTATGCCCAAAAATATAGAACAAGCCTACAATACAACTTTTTTTCAATATTGGATTAGATGGGAATAACGACAAATCAAAAGAATGATAGCAATAAATACATGCAAGGGAAAAAAAAAACAATCTTGACAACATAATCTATTTAATTTCCTTACAACCATCGACACCACATGGAAAGAATAAATGAAACAATATAGGCAAAGAAACAAAACAACAATTGACAATGCCTTAGTAATAACAACATAAACTCTATAACATGTACTATTTAATTGCATATAAAAAATGAAACAATATAGACAAAGCTAGAGAACGACAATCAAGAATGACTTATGGAAAACAACATAAACTATTTCGCATTGCAACCATCACCACAAAATGGAAGCCTTAAATGAAACAATCATAGTTTCAACAACAACCCTATAAAATATTTTTTCAACAGCACCTTATTGGAAATGAAATAATATAGCCAAATATAGAAACAATAGTCAATAGAATAGAAGAATTCACAGTAACAAACTCATGCAAAAAAAACCAAAATAACCCAGCAAGCAAGAAAATTATTTTTTCAACATGTTATAAAAATGAAACAATATAGTTTTTTTTAAACAGTACCTTATCGAAAAAAAACTAATATAGCCTAAGCTAGAGAACAAAAATCAATAATGCCTTGTGCAAAATAGCATAAACTGTATAAATTTAACTATTTTATTGGATTGCAACCATCACCACAAAAAAAAAGCCATAAATGAAACAATATTGTGGGTTTTTCAATATGGGTCACTATTGAAACCAATATTGTTTCATTTATGGCTTTCATTTTCTAGCAATGGTTGTAATAACACTTGCCATTTTAAACCTCAGAAAACATAGTGAAAGTCTATGCAATTTTTGACAAGGCATTGTTGGGTGTTGTTCTATGGCTTTTCCTGCTATCAGAGCTGCTAGCCAAGATGACAAGCTTTTCTAAAGGTACAAGTTCAATTTCCTTATTCAACACATGTATCAATATTTGTAGCTATTCTTAAATATACTTGTGCACATGGTTGTTTTGTATGTATACATCTACATATGCATATACATAAACATATATGCATGCAATTAATTTTTTTGAGTGCATACAACATATTCATATAGATATGTGTAGATATGTGTTTGTAATGTATTTTTATGCGTATATGCATGCTGAAGTAGTATTGCTAAAGCCACAGGTCAACAACCACCAATGCCTTATGGAAAATAGTGTAAATTATTAGCACAAGCCACACAAAAAATAGCCAATAATGCCCTATTGAAAAGAAGATGAACTATTTTCATACTTTGCAACCATCACCACCACACAGAAACTATAAAACAATTAATGTTGATGCCAACTGACATTTTAATTTTGTTGTCCTTCTTTATTGACTTTCCAAACATGTTCAATCTTAAAAATAAAATAAATATGCCACCTTTTTCCCAACTAGAGGACAAGACGCCGAAAGGGTTTAAGCCCAGAAAGGCTGACAAAAATTCCAACCAAAGTGCACACAATAAGGAAAAACCACAAAATAGGAGGTTTCATAATTTTTTCATTTGATTTTTGTGGTTTTAATCTTCTTGTGTTCACTAAGTGTAGAAAAACCTACACATGAGTTCAAAAAGTTATGTTAGATATGTCTATCTTTGATATTGCTATGGTTGCATAACTTAGAATGGTAGGACCTATATTAAATACAATAAGAAACATTGGTTTCATTATTGGTGATAGTGGTGGCCAATGTATCTTGTTTCTACAGGGTTTGGTGACAGCCTATGAGGCTCCATGACCCAATATCGAAGGGTGGAGAGTAGGCCTTCTCTTGTTGTTTTTCACTTTATTTTCCCTATGTGTAGATATGTATGTTTGTGAAATTAGATGTAGAAAACATTCATATGTACGACAACCTTTATATTGAGTGTAATAAAAAACATTGATATCACCATCGATTATGCTGGTGGACAATGTATGTAGGTCTCCCACAAAATAGGATAAAATATTTTATGACTTTGACAAGTTTTAAATGCAAGGTATGGAAAATCATAATGAAACATATCAATCAATAAGAGAAATAGGTATGGGGGCGCTGGTCTGAGCCCAGTTGGTTAAGGTGTTCCCTATTGCAGGGCACCCACCATGGGTTCGACTCTCCTGCTCTCCCG
Organism: Sequoia sempervirens; assembly: GCA_007258455.2. Lineage (NCBI taxonomy): Eukaryota > Viridiplantae > Streptophyta > Pinopsida > Cupressales > Cupressaceae > Sequoia > Sequoia sempervirens. The sequence goes on along the minus strand of VDFB02145683.1, from coordinate 3,720 downwards.
TGGTACCGGTTGGTGTGTCCCACCAATACTACTGGTCACGGTAAAAAGTTTACTGACAGTGGGGGGTTATAGGGGGGCCGTGCTGCACCTTATTCCCCTCGTTAAATAAAATAAATAAATAAATAAATAAAAAAGAGAAATAGGTATGCACCTTTGAGTCATTATATTATACAGTAATTGAATCATAAAAATATTATTATAAGTAAAACTAATAATATCTTTTTTATTCAACCTTATGGTTTTTATTCTCAAATTCCATGATTAAATCTTTGACCCATAGCACCTTGCTATGCTAATTAAGTATCAAATGAACCATGAGTGGAATTCATGTTAATGAGAATTATATATTAAAGGAAACATTATTTAGATAGGAAAACAAAACATTCATACTCAAAAAGGGATTGGTTCTGTATATTTTATATTCTCAGATCCCATGTATGAGGGTTTCCCCTTATAAAATGATGAATTTATGGTGTGTGGTATTTTTTCCAAGTTGTACCTCTTTATCAAAAACAATAAAAGAAGAACATAAGACCTTGCTATCTTCAAAATTAAGAAATAGTTTTGCTTGATGACAATGGAAACATTAATGTTCATATATCAATAATTAGAATGTATTGATGATCATTTTAAAATTGTTACTTTGTTGGGGTTAGACATGACATGGGATCACGTTTATTACTGGTTGGTTTTTGATTGTGATGAAGTTATGATGAATTAATTGTTGGTTTATTGACACATAAAGGTATGATGCATTCATGTGTTAAATTTTCTTGTAGTACAATCACTCATAATGAAAATGAATTATCATATTAATTTCTGCAATGCATTAGATGATGCTTAAATTTGGACAAGAGGTTTTATTCTAGTGAAGCTATTCCCAAAAAAAGAGAACAAGCCCACAACACAACAATTTTTTTTAGATAATAGATTAGATGGGAATAACCACAAAAAAAAATAATTCATAGCAACAAACACATGTAAAGGAAAAAAAAATCCCATCAACATAATCTGTTTAATTTCCTTTCAAATATCAGCACCACAAAGAAAGCATAAATGAAACAATATTGGTTTCAATAACACCTTATCAAAATTGACACAATATAGCCAAAACAACAGAGTGTAACAATTGATAATTCATTATTAATAACAACATAAACTCTATAACATGTACAATTTAATTGCATATAAAAAATGAAGCAATATAGCCAAAATTAGAGAATGACAATCAACAATGCCTTATGGAAAACAACATAAATTGTATAGCATTGCAACCATCGTCACAAAATGGAAGCATTAAATGAAACAATAATGGTTTCAATAGCAACCTAGGAAAATATATTTTCAACAGCACCTTATCAAAAATGAAACAATATAGCTAAAGCTAGAGAACAACAGTCAATAAAATAGAAGAATTCATAGTAACAAACCCATGCAAAAAAAACCAAAATAACCCCATACACAGGAAAATTCTTTTTCAATGACATCTTATCAAAAATGAAACAATATAGTCTTTTTTCAATAGTACCTTATCGAAAATAAAACAATATAGCCTAAACTAGAGAACAACAATCAACAATGCCTTGTGCAAAACAACATAAACTGTATAAATTTAACTATTTTATTGCATTGCAACCATCACCACAAAACGAAAGCCATGAATAAAACAATATTGTGGGTTTTTCAATATGGGTCACTGTTGAAACCAATATTTTTTCATTTATGGATTATGTTTTGTGGCGATGGTTGTAATAACACATGCCATTTTAAACCTCATAAAACATAGCAAAATTTTGTGCAATTTTTGATAAGGCATTACTGGGTGTTGTTTTATGGCTTTTCCTACTATCAGAGTTGTTAGCCAAGACGGTGAGCTTCTATAAAGGTACAAGTTCGATCACCCTATTCAACACATGTATAAGTACTTCTAACTATTTTTATATATACTTGTGGAAATGGTTGTTTTCATGTATACATCTACATATGCATATACGTATTTACATATATGAATGCAATTGAATTTTTTGAGTGCATACAACATATTCATATGAATGTGTGTAGATATATGTGTTTGTAATATTCATATGAATGTGTGTAGATATATGTGTTTGTAATGTATTTGTATGAATATATGCATGAAAAAATAGTATTGGTAAAGCCACTGGTCAACAACCACCAATGTCTTATGGAAAATAGTGCAAATTGTCACTGCAGGCCACAAAAAGAATAGCCAATAATGCCTTATTGACAAGAACATGAACTATTTTCACATTTTGCAACCATCGCCACCACACAGAAACAATAAAACCAATTAATGTTAATGCCAACCGACGTGTTAATTTCGTTGGCCTTCTCTATTGACTTTCCAAATGCGTTCAATCTTAAAAATATAAAAATTTGCCACCTTTTTGCCGACTAGGGGACCAAACATCGAAAGGGTTTAAAATTGGAAAGGCCAAAAAAAATCCCAGCCAAATTGCACACAATAAGGAAAAACCACAAAATAGGAGGCTTCATATTTTTTTCATTTGATTTATGTGGTTTTAATTTTCTTGTGTTGGTTGAGTTTAGAGTATATTGTTGCTACATTTGAGTTCATAAAGTTATATTATATATTTCTATCTATGATATCTCTACAGTTTGATAACTCCGAATGATAGGCCCTATATAAAGTGCAATAGGAAACATTGGTTTCACCATTGGTGACAGTGGTGGCCAATGTATCTTGTTTCTCTAGGGTTTGGTGACAGCCTCTGAGGCTCCATGACCCAATATCAAAGGGTGGAGAGTAGGCCTTCTTTTTTAGTGTTTCATTTTATTTTCCCTATGTGTAGATATTTATATTTGTGAAATTAGATGCGGACAACATTCATATGTATGACACTCTGTATATTAAGTGTAATAAAAAATATTGATATAACCATTGATTACACCAGTGGACAATGTATGTAGGTCTGCCACAAAATAGGATAAACTATTTTATGAATTTGACAAGTTTTAAATGCAAGGTCCGGAAAATGGGAATGAAACATATCAATCAATAAGAGAAATAGGTATGTACCTTTGAGTCATTCTATTATGCAATAATTGAATCATAAAAATATTATTATAAGTAAAACTAATACTATTTTTTTGGTTCAACCTTATGGTCTTTATTTTCAAATTCCATGATTAAATCTTTGACTCTTAGCACCCTGTTATGCTAATTAAGTATCATATGAACCATGAGTGGAATTCATGTTAATGAGAATTATATATTAAAGGAAACATTATTTAGATAGGAAAACAAAACATTCATACTCAACAAGGGATGGATTCTCTATATTTTATATTCACATCCCATTAGTTAGGGTTTCCCCTTATAAAATGATGAATTTATAGTGTGTAGGATTTTGTCCAAGTTGTACATATTTATAAAAAATAATAAAAGAACATTAGACCATGCAATCTTGAAAACTAAGAAACAATTTTGCTCGATGACCATGGAAAGAAGATTGTTGTTCATATATCAATAATTAGTGAAGGTATTGATGATCATTTTAAATTGTTACTTTGTTGGGGTCAGAAATGGCATGGGATTGCATTTATTATTAGTTGGTTATTGATTGTGATGAAGTTATACTGAATTACTTGTTGGTTTATTGACACATAAAGGTATGATGCATTCAGGTGTTAAATTTTCTTGTACTACAATTACTTGTAATGAAAAAAATTATCATA
>VDFB02145682.1:0-13264 GCA_007258455.2 Sequoia sempervirens | reverse complement strand
TATCATTATTTCTCAGCCTTCATAACTCTTTAATGATTTATGGAATCCTTTTAATAACAAATCTTAGTTCCAGAGTCTGCCAGCCATCTATTTGGCCTTGCACCACCTAAACATGCAGATTGGACCATACGTTATAACTTTCATGAAGATGTTGCGCAGACCTTGGAATGCTGCCGTTTCTTGTGGCCTATTATCACTTTCATGCTCCTTAATAATCTTTACTTAACTTTTGAAAACTTGAGTGGGCATTAGTTTCTGATTGCAAGTAGCAGGCTATTCTATGGAGGAGAAGCAGGATGAATAGGGCATGACCTTCGGTGATCTGTCCATGAGACACCATGTCAAAGAGACATATTGTTTACATGTTCCCGCACTTATCTATATTCTCTTAGTGCAGACTATGATAAATGTATATATTTATTATTGTTGTAAAAAGGTAAATTCTATTAGGGTGATTCAATGATTAAGAAGGTAACAAATGGGACTATTAAAAGAAGGGAAGAGAGTCACTCATTCTTAATTAGAAGAAGAATGTGTTAAATAAAAGATAATTTACGTTTTTAATTGGGTATATAGAAGTTAAAAAGTAAGTAGAAGAAGATGAAAGATTTTATTTGAAAGTAGTGATAATAAGGTACCATTGTATAAAAAAATATTTTTAAACGATATGGTATTGATTTAAGGGACCAAATTGATATTGTATTGGAAATATTTATATATGAAGGTAATGACTTTAGGAACACAATTTCTTTTTTTTTCTTATATAGATTTATATGAGAATTTGGGTGGTGAATAAGCTATCTATGAAATTTAGTGTATAAGATAAGGAATGATAATAAGGTTTTAATAGTGCTTAAGTTAAGGGACAACTTCTTGGGTTTTAAATATGATGATTGATTAATTAGGTAATATGTTTTGTCAAGTGAATGGAATTAATGTTTTATTGATAGCAGTTGATGTCATGGTTGTTGTTTAAGTTGTTTATTAGCCAAGTTGTATGTTGTGTGGTCGGGTATCCTGTAAGGAGGAAATAGAGGTCTCCCTTGGATGCCCATTGGTTGATGTTACTATTGGTATTATTGTAGTGATGAATTATTGAAGTAGGTTATTTGATTTATTGATTTAAAGTAACTGGTAGGTGAATTGATCTTCCGGATTGTGGAAGAGTTTATGGTAAGAGGGAAGAGTTTGTTTATCAAAGTGGAAATAAAACATTTTCTACCTATGTGATTGATTTTGATCAACTTACATTTAGATAAATGAGAAGGCCAATGCAAGTAAATGAATTTAGGCAATTTCTTGAATAATTATTTTTCCTTGCATTCTTTTTACCATCGATTCATAAGTCCTTGATAGGGATAGTTACTTTTAAAACTCTTGTGAGTATGATTGACTTGATTGTCGAGTGGTTTGGTCTTCCAATTGTGAATGCAAGTCGTTAATGGCTACTGTTGTTATGCCTTGTGACCTTTCTTTTGCAAGTATGAATAAATATATTTGAGTAGGTTATTTTTATTTTGTTTTTGCAAGAATATGCTTATCTTGTTCTTTAGTCTTCGGCTTCACCTAAGTGGGTGGCAGCCGCCTTAGAAACTGTCTGGGGTGATGGACCCTAGAAAGGGTTGCATACCCACTCTTCTCTAGTATGTAATTTTTGTATGGGTCACATAATGCTTATGAATAGAGGTTTGAGTTTAGCGTGTAATTGTGGTGTTGTGTTACTTTGTGTTGGAATAGTTTCCTCCTTGAATGTCTTATGAGTGAACCCTTGGTTGGTCAGTCAATGAGTTGGAGCAGCTCAAGTTGTCGAACTACGGTGCCTCTGCGAATTATATACGTAGGCAAGGCCATCGAGTGATGAGCTCCCGAGGCATTAGGTCGGGCCCTAGGACTGTTCTTCGGAGTCTTGTTGAGTCTTGTCGTTTATTTCCGGTAACATAAAAACTACCATTGATATATATATAGCTTCTCTTAGTGATCATGCGCTAACTATTTTTGATCTGATGTGTGTGCCAAGTCATGTAGATCTTGCAGGTATAGGCATTGGGAGCAAGGACTTGTCAATAAAATGGAATGTAAGAGGTATGTTAAGTTGACCTAAGTGGACTCTATTGCCAAAGTCAGTAAATCACTTCTATCTTTCTTGTAGCTTGTGTGATCATTGAATATAGCTATAAGTAGTGAATTGTGTTGTTGTTATCTTTGTTTCGTTTTTAGTTGTTTGTGAAGTAACCTCGCATGCCCCAGAGAACTAAGTGCAATGGTGTAATGTAATGTGTTAGGTGATTACGATTAATGTTCTTGCATGTTCAACTGTGTTGTTTAAAAAAAAAATTGTTTGCTTTGTCTTTGTTCTCTGGGTTGCATGACGTTACACCCTCGGTGTAGTCGCAATGCACCGATATCCTTCCTATCAGGGATGCACTATGAACCCTTGTGTCATTGTGTGATGTGTTTTCCAGTGATGTGAGTTATGTGTGTGGTTTTTGGCGTGATCTCTGCATGTTTGTTGTGTGCTTACTCTTATCTATTTAATGGCTTCCTGGAGTAAGCCATATCCTTGGGGGGGAGGATGTAATACCCCCATATTACTAATACTTGTATTATTATTTCTTACTCTTATGTGTGAGCTTGATTCTATTCTTTATGGGTGATTAGTTCACCGTCTTAGGTGTGAGGATGCCTCTCGTATTAGGGAATGTTATTTCCTTCTAGTTACTGGCTTCCAGGAGTAAGCCGATTTTAAGGGGGGGAGGATGTAATACCCCTCCTCTTACTGATAGGATTTAGTAATTTTCAATGCGGTTGTTTGCTACTTGTGATGATGATGATATTGTTTGAGTTGGATAGTTAGACATTTGATGATGTTGGATTCCGTTAGTAGACATGATTATTTCATATGACATTGTGGTTGGTAATGTTAGTTTATTTTCAGAATTATGACATGATGCAGTGATTTAATTAGATATGTTATGTAATGATTGTTAGTTAGAAATCTTGATTTATTGGTTATATTATAATTGTTAGAATAGGTGTGACGAAGAACAATATAGCATCACTCGTTCACGAGTGCCCTGTTATGTTGCGATTCCTTCTCACAATGTAGTATTTGATTTAATGCTTTGATGATATATATATATGCACATGTACACAACTTCTCTTGTATGTAGGATTTGCAGGTACAAGTCTCGATTCCACCTGCTTCGGCAGGACAGGGCGAGCACCAATAACCCAACGGTTAAATGTTGATACAGAGGTGATGATGAAGTCCTCCCGTTCCATGATGTCAGGTCGTCTCGTTTGTTTGGTATTGTTTACTTTGTGAATTTGTCATCATTTGTGGCTTGTGTTTTGTGTGTTGTCGTATTTTGATTAATGTGGTATTTTATAAGTTATGATTATTTAATTGATGTTGATATTTTATAAGTTGTGAATTAGTTAATTAAATGGGGATAATAGTTGTGTATTTTAATGATGATTTATTTGTATGAAAATATTTAAATGTTTTATTTGATTTTTATAAAGTCATGTGTTTCAAATTAAATGATAATTAAATATTAAATGTGTGTTATTTATTTTAATTAATTATCTGATTGAAGATAATTATTAGAATAAATTATTTTAAATTAAATAGATAATGTGATGTGCAAGAAAAGTTGGTAAAAATAGAAATTAAAGCAATAAAACAAATAAAAGAATGAAAAGACAGTGTGAGCCAATAGGAATGGAGAGTTGGGAAAAAAGCCAGCTTCTAAAGAATTGATTTTCTTTTAATTTGGATTTTTGTGAGTTTTTGAGGAGATGGGCAATATATTTTTATTTAATTATGAATTTTTGGAAGTTTTTGGGGAGACACATAGATATTGTTACAGAGGTTGTGCGAGAGATTGGCTTTGTATTCTGAAAATTTTAAAAGGGTATTGGAAACCTTCTATGTATTGGAAGGAGAGTGTTGGAGAGAGATTGTCAATCTGTTTCTGGTGAAGGTTCTGGAGAGTCTTCTGAACAACAAAATAGGATTCAAGTTCGAAGGTGAAGTTCTGTGGAGGAGATTTGGAGGCACGATCAAGGAACACCTCGAGGGCATCAGAATCAACTAGGCATCTTCAGGCTTTCGAATAAGCACTGGACACCAGGTTCCACTCATATTCTTCCTTGTACCTCCTCTTCATCTTTCTGTTTCAGAAAAATAGAATTAGTTATAAATGATTTGTGTGAGAAAACGAAACTCTTGATTAAATAAATGATTATTAGAATAAAATAAACTATCTTTTGGCAATGTTCTGTATCTGTATTTTATTTTTACAATACATTCTATAATCTGGGTATGGAAAAATGTGGCTTTGTAATAATATATTATTTTTAAAATGTATTTATAAATATTTCTTCATGTTACTATAAAATACTACTGTATATACATATACCTTCCTTCTATTGAACAAAGTTATGAGTATATGCTCATACATATATATATAGATATACTTTCCTTTTGAATCTTATTCTGTCTGGTGAGAGTAAATATAAATATGCCCTTTTTTTTTATGCATATATAATTGCACACAGAAATTTCATATATTTTATTTATATATTTATTTCTAGGTTCATTCCGTTGTAAGTTTAGTTGAAAATATATTTATGCAGTCGAATTTAGTTATGGCCGTAATGGCCGTCGGGTACCGTACCTGCTAAAGGATGGATTTTTTTTATAAAAAAAATAAATTATAGATAAAATAAAATTTATAAGCGAAATTTTAAAACAAAGAAAAAAAATCAGAAACCGAAATTCTTTTTTTAATAAAAATTTATTGGTTTGAATTTATGGAAGGGGGGTGGGTCGGCCTGTGCCGTACCCGTCCCCACACCTCCCTCTTCATACTTCATCAAAGGACTGCCATTCAGTGAAAGGACTTTGTGTATGTGCAGGCTTTTTAAGCCATTTCAAATGTGTTTTTTTTATTATTTGATTTCGTTTTTATTTACTCATGTGAATTTATATATATATAAATATTTATATGTATATTTGTTTATAAATAAATATATATATATATATTGATATTTATTATTTATTATTTTTGTTTGTTGTTATAATTATATATATAAATATAATTATTATTTTAAAATATGTATATATGGAAAATAAAGAAATGTAAATGTCCTTTAGAATTAAAATATTAAGGGATTTTTGGTATGATAAAATTTAATTTGTTATAAATGATTTTGAATATAAATGATGAATTATTTTATTAATATTTGTTCAATAGGGATATATATATTTATATATTTTAATATATATATATATTTATATATATTGTCTTATTTGATTTTGAATATTTATTTTATTTTAAAAAGGAATATTAGGTTGTATGACATATTTGGGATAAAATTTAAATGATAGGGTAAGATTATTTTATTATAAAATATTTATAGTAAAGATTGGTCGTGGAAATAGAATGCAAGTATAGATGAAAGTGAATTGTTGTTTGATGAAATGTGGAATATGTTGCTAATTTGTGAAACCTTTTGAATTGTTGGATTGATTTCCTTATTGAGTGGACTAATTTCCGTATTAAGTTTGTGCGTTGGTTGATTGTTCTGTTGCGTTAATCATTAATCTTGTTTAAGTTTGTTTTGAGTCAAATTGTAAGATTGTAATGTAATATTGAAACAATGATGTAATAGTTAGGTTTAAATTGGATCTTGTTAAAAGACTTATCATGGATGTAATTATGCGATGTTATCATTCTCGCATCATGGTTATTGGATGTATCCTTATCCTTGGTTATCATTATAAATGATATTGTTGTAATCTTTATTTTTATTTCTGTTTTGTTGTTGCGATGTAACCTCGCGTGCCCCAGAGAACTAAGTGTGTTAAAGCTATGTAATATGCGATGTGATTATGGTTAATGTTATTGCATGTTTAATGTAATTTTTAAAAAATTACAATGAGTTACTAAATTGGTGAGAGGGAAGGGATTAGCAAAGTTGATGGTTGAATCAAACCTAGAAGCTACACATATTTGCACCACTGAAGGAGAAGAAACTTGGGTATCAAGCATAGAAAATAAAAAATGGTACACAAACATTGCATACTACCTCAAGCACTTGAAATTTCCAAAAGGGTTAAATGATAACCAAAGGAGAACACTAAAGCTTCATGCACCAAGGTATGCCTTTTTGAATGGAGATTTGTATTGGATGAACAAAGATGGTGTGTTATTGGCCTAGGGTTTTCAATGATGCTTACAATTATGAAAGAAAATGTGAAGCATTCCAAAGATCTTTTGGTAAAACTCAATATCAAGTAGCATTACCATTAATAGCTCCATTCCATTAGTGGGGAATTGATTTCATAGGTGAGATTGTTGATAAATATAGCGGTGGGTATAGATGAATCATGGTAGCTACTGATTACTTCACAAAATGGATAGAAGCCATACCAACAAAGCGAGCTACTAGCAAGGTTGTAATAAATTTCTTGTTGGAAAAAATCATAACCATATGGGTGATCCCACAATAGTGCTCTATAATTTTTGGCTAAACTGGACACTGAAATAATTTTTTTTAACTAAATCTTCACTTTCAGGCACCTATAGTGGCTAAACCGTGAGGAATTTGAAGATGATGCAAACTAGAGTTTCGTGAAATTTTTCTTTTAGATTCTAAATATATATTTTAAAAATTTTTTGGAATCAAATTGCACTTCCTTTTCCATCTCCCTCGAAAACTAGTTTTTTTCATAAAACAACATTTTTAAAAAGTGATGCTCACCGTATAACACATAACTTTTTTCCATGAAGGATAAAATTCTAGTTCTTTAAAATTTAGATTTGTAACTTTGATATCTAGTGCTTCCACTATGTTAGATAGTTTTTTATTGAATATTTTTTCTTTAATCAAGTTTCGAAGTCAAACCAATTACAATTCAGACATAGCGCAATCGTATAATGCATAACCTTTTTTGTATGTAAATTGAAATTCAATTATTTTTTTGTTTGATCAAGGACTTAAATATCTAGTGCACTCATATTTTTCATTTTTTATTTTTTTATAATTTTCTATTTTTCCACATGTGCAGAACAAAGAGCTTGATTTTTGGTGAAAAAACTACATTCACAAGAAATAAAAAATAAATATAATAATAAAATTAAATTTATTTAAAATTATACTTTTTGGGAAGCTTATGATAAGGACTACATGCAAAAAATAAATTTTAAATGAATTCATTTGATCCTCCAAAAGGTAAATCAAAAGTGGTTTTTTATCAACATTTTGATAGGTGTAAAGGAGACTCCATTATATGTATGGTTTAAAACTAGCAGGGTTCTATCCAAGGGGGTTTGATCTAAGGTAGTTTAATCAAACCCTCTTAACTTGGAATGCTTTAAATGGAACTTTTTAAGGCTTAAATCATTATATTTTCTAAAAATATGTGATTTCAGCAAAAATAAAAATCTCCTAGAAATTGTAAACCAGCTTTGTGGGATCACCCATATTTGGAGTACTTGTAAGGCTGTTAACAAACAATGGTATGTGTTCTAGATCAGAGGAATTCAAAAGGTTTTGTGAATCATATGGTATAATAGTTTCATATGCTTCCCAATATCACCCCAATCAAATGGACAAGTCGAGTCCAACAATAAAATTATTATGAAGATAATCCAAAGGATGTTGGACACTAGAAGGCATGGGACTCTAAGCTGAGACTAGCAATCTAGGCAGAGATGATCAAAATAAAGAATTCTACTAGAAAGTCTCCTTTTGAGCTGGTATATGGGGCCCAAGGTAGGATGTCTTTACAAAATATTTTACTAGTATACGAGTTCATATTGTAGGTCCAAGACTTATACATCTCATAACCTATGGAGGATAGAATGGAATAGTTAGAAAAAATGGATAAAGTTGGGAATTTGGCACAAGAGAATAATCAAAATTTGCAGTCACAGATGAAGTACCTATTTGATAAGAAAGAAAAAGAAAGAAAGTTCCAATAGGGGATATGGTTCTCATGTGGAATGCTAAGGGCTAGGAGAAAGGAAAGCATGGGAAATTTGAATTCTTATGGCTTGGACCATTTATCATCACTCACAAGTGGGGTGAAGAATCATACTATTTGCAAAACATGGTAGGAGAAAGCCAACAATTGCCAGTGCATGGACAATTCTTGAAGCGTTTCTGGGTATGTGCTGGATCATGATGGGCCAAAAAGTGGCAGTATGATGGGTATTTGTAGGGTATGTGGTTGATGATTTTCTTTTTACCCAAAATTGATGAAATGAAATGGTTTTTTAAAGGAGATTCTCATATTTCCACAAATATAAATTATGCTTTACTTTGAATTTAATAAATAATTATTATTCATTTTCTATTTGAATTACGACTAAAGTCCTAATTGATAAGTTGATTGAGAAACATCTATAGCTTTCAAACGGTACCACATTTTTGGAATCCAAAACATGCATCACATTCTATGCTTTGTATACTATAGGATTAAAAAAGTAAAAAATGAATTTCATGAAGTTTTGACCAAGTTAAGGTGGTCAAACATACGAGTTTTTTTATATTTTTTAAAAGTTGTAATAAAAAAATTATAATTAATTATTTATTTTGTAAAAAATTACAAAAAATATGCATCACATTTGGACATGAGTCCTCTACTTATATCAAAAATATTAATACAAAAATATTATCATTTTATTTTGGTTTAGGGTCGAACAAACACCTACTTATTTTTTCCTTGAAATTTAAGTACTATTGCATTGAAATTTCAAATTTTCACTAAGTAGATTTTTTTTAAAAATAAACCTTGTAGTTTAGAAACTATATTCAATTTTCTACATATTCTATTCTTATATATTTTTCAAATAATATAGATAACTTATTCAAATTTTTATGTCAAGTTGCCTAACTTTGATTTTTTTGAAATTTTTGCCACTTAAGGGCCTATTTTTTCCATGATGATCCTGCACATACCCTTCTTTTCTTAAAAAGAAACTCTATTCCATGCACATTAGTTTTAGGACCCCCCCTTTTCTTTACCACCTCATCCATGGTTTGCATCCCAGATTAGATCTTGATTCTTGCAATGACCTCACAGTCATTCATCCCTAGTTGGAGCCACTATTGGAACCAAAATTTAACCCCAAATTTTTTATCAATTCTAGCCACCTCAGTATGACCACTCTATTTTACACTGTATGCATCCATCCTCATGACCATCATTTCTGTATATATAAGCCTAAAATATTATAGCTATAGTTCCCCTAACCCATTCTATTACATCTTAAACTTTGATGCTTCTTGTTTTTGGCTTTGTGTGAATTTGATATATGATTGGATGTGTTTGTGGGGTAGGTTACATAGTGAATACTACAGTATTTTTGGTGTGATGAAATGTGAAATGTTGTTTTAAGTTAAGAAAATTTGAATGCTTAGAAATGCAATTTATTTTGAATATGATGAAAAATGGAAAATGCTATTTGAATTCATGAGTTTTAATGTTTTTATTTACATCTTTATGTGGATACTAATCTATTGATCTGTGTCTAAGGGTATTGAGATGCAGGTCATCGAAGACCAAGGGTGTCACTAAGGAGAGAAGGTTAGCTTCATGGAAGGGTACAATAGGAATGAAACTCTCGCATACACACACGTGCACGTAGTGTCATTTAATGCATGTAGTATTAATTTAAATTGAATGCATAATTGTATGTTTTTCTAAGTGTTTATTTTAATTTATGAAGTGGAAATAATAGAAAGAAATCTAGTTTAAAGAATTTTATTATGTAAATAAGTCTACATGCTTTGTTGAGTGAAAATAATTTTACTGAAGTTGTTTATTAGTTGGCAAATTATTATTTATATTAGAAAGGTAATATATTATTTACAATATAGTGGTATTCATTTACTTAGTTAATTGGAAATAAATGAATATAGTGAAATTAAAAGTAATCTTCAGTAAAGAAAGGAAGCATTGGGAAAATAAATTTAATTAGAATTTCAAGATTAGGTTTGGGAAATCTTTTAAAAAAGAGAAAGATGAATAACGAGAACACAATGGTTCTTGAATAATTTTCTTGATTTTGCTTCGCATTTGCAATTGAATGGCTGCCATTAGATGTTTTGATTTTCTGTAGAATAGAAATAAGGAAATAAGAGGAGTACAAGAAAAAGAAAGGAAGGAAGACTATTCAGAAAACAAATTGCAAGGAAGGAGAGCTACAAGAGAAGTAAAAGAAGGGCATTTTCAGCTGGAGGCAAACTATCCAAGTATTTAAAATCTCTCCTATTAGTTTTTATTAAATTTTCATAATCTCAAAAAAGAATTCCTATGTTGTTCAAGAATTTAATTCTTTTGAAAATCATTGTACAAAATCTTTGTAATTGTGTTTGTGTACCAAAAATTTAATGGTACAATCTTTTTAAATCTCTTATGTGTTATTTATAATTTTTGCAGCCTCTCTGTATTAAACACCTTATCTCTAGATTATCTTTTCTTTTAGGATGAATTTTTGAATAAATCATATTCCAGATTGGGTAAATATAATATATATGTCTAATTATATATACATATATATATCTATAGACATACAATAATTTTGTATGTATATAAATATATATATACATATACATATATATTTAAATAGATATATCTAATCTGTATTTATGTTTGATAGATCGAAGACACTTTTCACAGTCTATATAAATGTTGTTTGCTTTGAATTTAATTTAAAGGAAGTCAAAGTTTATGCAATGGGATGGGGAACTTTCCCCTGTCGTGCCTTCCACATATGGGGAAGGGCTGCTCTATGGGGGCAACACTGTATATGTGTGTGTTTTTTTGTATAATGCATTGTTAACACAATAAATTTCCTTCTTCCAGTTATATTTAATCTTATTTAACGACAGAGTCCTTTTATTGAGTATATTCGTATAGATATGTGGATATATATATAGGGAGAAATCTATTGTGTTTATATAAATATATAGTTATATAATTATATTTGGATAATTTGTAGAAAGTTAATTATATTTGATAGATTTCAAAGAAGGGAAAATATTCAAATGAATTTGAAGTGGTTAATCAAATAGGATATTTTATTGCAAATTATTGTATTACTTGTCAATTCCATTATGAATAATTTTTAATGATATTTATAATCGATGAAATTATAAAATGGAGAAAACAAAAGAAAATGTACATTTAATTGATTCATGAATTAGGTTAAATATTAAATGGGATTAATTCACTGCAATTTGTTTATGATTTTTATAGTGGACGTTTGAATAAATGTATTTGATTATTTAGTATGCTTATTGAAATTATTACTTTAAGATGGTTGTTAGTGATTCCATGTGGTTTGTTCGAATAGAATGTAATTGGTTATTTAAAATGTTCCTTGTACTAATATTTAAATGCATATAAGTTATTTGTATGGGTTTGATTATGAAAATGACAAGTAACTTATGTGGGTAAATTTTATACTTAGTTAATTACGAAATCGGTTAAAATAGTTTATTTCATTATCTTTTACCTTTTTCACAAATGAGTTTAATGATTAAATACAACATGCCGATTTAAATGTATATTTTTGAAATTATTACTTTCAAATGTATATGTTATATTTTAATTAAATTTATTTATTTTGAAGTAAACAAATGTATATGCTAGGAATCATAAATTAAGAGAAATATGTTGGTTTACATACTATAGGTTTTCATAGTTCTTTATTTATTTAAATGATTTCAATATAGATGTGTAAATAAAATAAAATTTGTGATTCTTGATTATTTAATAATCTAAAAGTTACTAGGTGAGATTTGATTTAATTGAGTTTTATAATTAAAGAATTGAACATTGAAGTTAGATTATTTTTATTAAATAAATAATCCTTTCATGTTCTTATTGAGTTAGTCTATTTTTCAAATTGGATAGGAATGTATAAACAAGTGGAGTATTGAATATGCTTTTATGTTTCGTTACATGGAATTGTGTTGGGAGATTAAAGTTTGATTTTTATGTTCGCATGATTGATTGTATTCTCCATTGTATTATTTTTCATTTTGACGAGTTTATATGTGAAGCCATGATGTGAGTTTCTTTGGGAACCCGAAGTATTTGTGTACCCTTCAGTGGGGAGTATATGATAGTTGGTATTATAGGCTTCCTGAGGCATTGGGTAATGGGTTTATGTTGGATTTCTTGGATTTGACTTTGAAACGTTTTATTTAATTATTATTTTTAACTCTTGTGGGCATTACCTTATTTCGTTGTTTTGCCTCTTGTTATGGTTGTTTGGCGAGATGGACCATGCCTCGCATTTGTACTTAGACTAGTAATTTTTGGTGTTTTATGTTTGGTACACCCCTTTGTTGTAAGTTTTGTATTAGGGCTATTAGGGAGAGTGGCTTTTCATGGGGGTTGGTGCACAAAGGGGAGCCTAGATAATCCATGGAAGAGTTGGTTAAATAAGTGAAAACCTAATAAAATATGCTAGTGGTTATGGGTAGGAACACATTAAATAAAGATAATATGATACCTCATCCATGCCGTTAGTGCTTTTGTAGACTAAGGGTGGGATAAGAAGGCCATGGTCGGCAAGATCGCTATCTCATCCTCATGAGAGGCTAGTGATCCCACACATGTCACCCTATGGGGCCGATGCCTAGTGAGAGGTAGTTAGGATAACCATAGATGGGGGTTGGTGCCTATTGAGGGACAGCTAGGATAACCCATGATAGGACCGTGGGATGAAACTCTCCCATAGTATCCCTTTGGAAGCAGTCACCTTGTAAGTAGTCATTGAGATTGTTGCTTGTTATGTTTTGGTTTCTCTTGTGGTTTGGTCTTGTGGTTGTTCTACTCGTCTATCTTGGTTGTGGGTCTTTCTTGTCAACTCCTAGCATGGAGGGTGGAACACTGGGTCCATATGGTCAAGTGAACCATGCTATGCACCCCATTGGGCTCCCAAGTTGTGTTCATGATGCGAGAGCGGATGCAAAGTTTCCAAAGCTTCACTTGGTTGAAGACTATTCTACGCTTTGTACCTTATTCTTCATTGATGCATTATTCTTGTACTTGATGTACTCTTCTCGTTGATATAAGGGAAGAAATATATAATGTATTATTGTACCCATGATGTGTTGTATCTATGGAAATATGCTCTAGAATTGTAATATTGAACTATGAATTGAGATGTAATAAAATGATGTATGCATCTTTTTCATCTCTTATGATCATGGATGGTTGTATGTTATTATGTAA
>VDFB02145681.1:0-20238 GCA_007258455.2 Sequoia sempervirens | reverse complement strand
AAAATTGCCAAATTTGGAAAAATCTGATTGTCAACACTTTACGCCCTTTCAACCTTGGAACTCGGTGTAGAATCATGTCCACTCATATCCTTCAATCATTCTAGTCTTCAATCCAATCCTCATCTGAGCTTTCATCTTATCCTCATTTGAGCTTTAATCTTATCCCAATCTGAGCTTACCCAAACCCCCTCTGCAGTCAAGATCTTTGGATATCGAACAAAGTCTTCTGATTCCTCCCTCCATCTTCAATTTGGTCATATTCCTCCATTCTAATAAATCCATTCACTCATTCCATGTAGCCATTCATTTATTTCGACCATTCATCTATCATCTCAAACCTTCATCAAACATCCTATCATTTCAAACTCTCATCAATCGTAATCTTCCATCTTTTCCCACCCTTCACCTTCTAGTTCCAAGGATTAGTAATCTATCCATCTGGTCACCTTTTCCTCATCCAAATCCTTATCCCTCTATCCAATCCACCCAAACAATCCTTTTCCTCCCCCCATCCTCTCCCCTCATCCCATCTCATAATCCCACGCAACCCAATTCCATCTACCTCTCATCATCACTTCTTCTTTTACACATCTTTTCAATCTTCTATCCTATCTCATCATTCATTTATCCATCCTTTCATCCTCCCAATTCCTCTTTTGATGATTTGGATAACTATCCCATCCCTGAGCTTGTATGGTCACTATCCTCCAATCCAATCCAATGGGTCTATCTTGTCCCATTGTGTCAGTCCAATCATTTTGTCCCCTTATCTAGGGTTATCTCATCATCTTTCATCCATCACTTGTCTTTGGCCTACCATCGAACTACGTTGCCCCTGCGTTTTCACGTAGGCAAGGTCGATCATTTGATCCGCCCCCGGGGTTCCATCATCAGTCTTTCTACTTTTTCCATCTAATCCTTTATCATCTATCATCAATCTTCTTATCTTATTCCTATTTGTCTATCCCGTCTTCATCATCCATCAAGGTCTCCTATCTTGTGTCATGTCTCTCGTGTCGCGTCATCAAGCTACGCCCTTATCTAGCTGGTTCTTAACCAACAAGATCCACTTGTATCATCATATCCAATCGGTTCTGAATATCCTGCGTCATATCAATCTTTTAATTTAGTATCCATCATCGGTCTCAACAGGATGCATCCTTCCTAACAGACCTCATCAATCCCATCCATCCCCTTGATTGATCCTATGGCAAAGGACATTTGACATTGATTGTGATCTTTTGATGCTTTTGGCTTTTGTTTATCATTTGAGCTCCCTATCATCACTTGTCATGGTCGCCTTGATCCATCATATCATGATGTGCTTTGACTAGTCAACATAGGGGTGTATCTTATTTTTTGTTTGTCTTCTCGGTTGTCCCACGTAGTACCCACCAAGATCCCTGAGGTCTTGTGTTACACTGGGGCATCCTTGTGTGCTTGTGGTTATCCCAATACCTGGCCCGACCAAGGTCATCGTGACTTTGGGGTGTTGGGATAGCCTTCTTGTTTGTTATGTTTGTTTTCTGCATTAGACACTAATCCGCCTTGGTTCTTCATACCCTGGCGTCTTGTGTCTTATGCTATAGCAAAAATCAGTGCTCTGACGATGGCAAATTGCATTTAGATTGCATTTCATTTCTCATCCTCCAATCCCCCCCATCCATTCATCCTTTATCACGCTTCCCTCCCAATCTCTTGCCACCTTTTTCATCCTTTCTCTCCCATCACTTTGCATCTTCTTCATCTCCCATTGCATCATCTCATCCATTTCGAGAGCACACTCGTGTTCTCTTGAACCCGCATGTCCTCTCGAGGGGGCATCCTTCTTCCCTAACTTTCATCTTTTCCCCCATCATCTTCCTTCCTAGTCACTTCTTTGAATGACTGGGGCATCTTTTCCAATCTAACCATCTTCTTCTAGGATCTATGTTTTAATATTCTTTGAAATGATGCTACTTCGTAACACCATCTCAAAGAGGGGAAAATGTAGATGTCTAAATTTGGACACTTAATTTATCCAAATTCATCCCCTTTCGTCTTATTTTTATTAATTAAGTAATACTACTATTATTTAATTAATAGCTTTAATTCTGCCAAACTCCTAAGGTATTTAATCAATAATACCTTTATCTTTAATCCTCATTCCATCAATTGAATTAAATAAATATTCCATTTATTTAATTCCCTTCATGTCACATTCTCCATCATTTTTATCTTATCTTAATCCTTCTTCTAATCTCATCATTAAGGTGTGCACATGCCTAATCCTTGATTAGGAGGTGTCACATCCTCCAACTTTTGCAAGTTGGCCTCTAATCTTCTTAGCCACCTAACCATCCACTAATCCTTCACTAACTAGCCTAATCAACCTCTCAAGGAATTTTTAATTCCTTTTATCCCTCCAAGGAATATTAAATTTTTTCTCTTTCCCCATGTCCTTTATGACATGTGTCCTTAGTCAACCCTATTAAATGCTTTTCTTTTTTGACAAGGCATCTCCCTTCCCCATGTGAATTTTTAATTCACATTTAATCCCCCAAGGCACCCTTTGGAATTTAAAATTCCTTCCCTTTTCCCCCTATGAGAATATTTGAGGAATTTTTAATTCCTCACATGTCTCTCACCCACATGGGGACAAGTACCTCCTTTATGAGGAGATCTTGTCCAATCCCAAGGTACTTTGTACCCCTCTCCATGTCATAACCTTCTCCTTCCACCTCATATCCACTTCACCTTTTAGGGCTATATCACATGCCACATGTCAAGATGTGAGGGCTTGTGAGTTCTCAACTCACCTTAGCCCTACATCTTGATGTTTGGTGGATCAATCTCAACCGTCCATTTCCCCTAGGATTTCCCAAAAATCTTATAAATACCCCCTCTTTTCTCTCTCGTTTTGGAGAGATCATTTGTGCTAGCCAAACTCTTGCAGTTTTGTTTCTCAACCAACACTTAGCTATTTTCATGTTTCCAAGCATCATTTGCATCTCACATCTCACATCTTGTGCCATCCAAGGAGCATACACGTCAAAGATCGAAGGGCCAACCAAAGGATCGACTCAACGCAAGGTATAAAGTTCCATTTCATTGCTTTGTCTTGCATTGTTTCCAACTTAGGCTAATCTTGAAGTGTAGGTTGTTTTAAGTTGTTTATTTGCACTCTTTTACTTGTTGCTTGATTTCTAACGCTCTATTCTGACCTATCACAATATATAATCCTCAACATCCCTATGATATAATGAAACATGTTAGATATGCTAAGTAAGATATTAAAACAACAAGTAAAACCAAATAAGCATACAAAAAACATGAATCAACTTCATCTCATAGTGGATTGGTGTCACATGTGCTAGTGACCCTTTCCCAATCCTTGATCAAAGCTTAAGATGAAAATGCTATGAAGATGGTGGAGTGATGATGAGAAAAATCAGTTCTCAAATGGAGAGTGACTTTGCATGAGTGATTGTGAAGGATTTTCTCAAAGATGAAGCTTCTATTTAAGGATTTTCAAAATGCTAAGTGTTGAAGAGAGACCAATGTGGGACTAAGATTGGACAAATGAAAGAAGGACACTTGTCAAGTGATGATAGGCCAATGGTTGTGCAAGATTTGGGAAGAGTGCCCATGAGAGGGAGAATTTGAATTCAAATTTTGCAATAAATTTTGAGAGGGGGACAATAAAAATAGCAATAAATGTTATGTTGGAGGGACAAACCAACTTGTCATGTTGAGGGAAAATGAAGGTTTTTAATAAATCAATAAAATTGATTTATTTGTGCAAGTGGAGATATCTAGAGAATGTAAGTGGGATGGGATTAGCATTTAATCATGGTTAGATTAAATTAATGAAGATTATGCTGATTTGACCTTTTAGGACTTAAATACTTGATTTATTTAATTCAGAAAAGGATGAAGTATGATTTGGATTTGAATTAAATAAAGTCCTAATTTATTTAATTAAATGGATGATGCAAGATGAAGGTTGAATGATTTATGAGAGATGAAATGGTATTATTTGATTAAACCTTTGGATTGACCCGATTTACCTGATGAATGGATTTGTTGCATTTGATCAATTCAATGAGCGGATGAATATGCATAATGCTAATTTGAAGTGTCTACACCTACTAAGACTCCCATCAAACCCCTAGTGTTCATCTAGGACTTCGATGAGGAAGAGGGGAGGACACTAAAATGAAGGAAGATGCTCCCAGAGATAAAGAAATAGAGATCCAAACAAAAGATGGGGAGGGTGGCCATGAATTGCCTAAAGAAAAATCTGCTATGCCCGAATGGTTGAAAAGGCAACTTGAAAAGAAAGCTCCCACCCTAGTTGATCCTAGAGCAAGATTGGAGGCTATCCTAGCCCAAGCACAAATCACCACCAAGAAGGATAAGAAGCCCAAGGTCAGGTCAAAAGTAACAATGGACACCTTTGGATTGAGGACCGTCCAAGTAGCTACACCAGTAGTGGGAGAAGAGGGAGTAAGTTATAATATTTCTACTATTGGCTTAGGAACAGCTACGAGGAAACAGAAAGTGGAACACCTCTAGGAGTTTGTCGCTACCATGGTACATCTCATTTAGCAAGATAAGACTTTGAATGAGGAACTTAACGCACAGGTAGCTGATCTGGCAGCTTACATTCAACAATGGTCCTCAACAAAGGAAATTCCCACCACATCCTCAGCACCGCCTCAGTTGCTATCAAAAGAGCAAATAGACAAGCCAAAAGGAGAAAGAACTTGGATAAGACTACAAATAGCTAGTTCTAATAGGTCTTATATATTGGAAACATGGGCATCACCTATGTTGTTAAGAAAACAAACAAGTTCTTAGATCTACAACAGTCTCTTGAGGGTACAAGAAAACTTTGCATTGACTTCCCTGAGATATATGAGTCCACCTACCCAAAGATTGAGGCTATTCTCAAACTACCAAGCACGACTTGGGAAAAAGAAAGGTTGGAGTAGTTGCTTGACAAAGTAGATCAGGATATTGAATGGGTTAAGGAAATTAGGGCAGATTGAGCCTGATACTTGAAGTTGATGATGGGGTATGACATGCCTACAGTACAAATAAATTCGAAGAAAATGAAGCCCCACTTTCATAAAAGGATGGAGGACAAAATGTCATAGGAGATAACCATCAATTTCATGAGTTTTGTTGTCTGAGCCTTCACCCATTCAGAGCTATTAAGGGACCACACTGCCAAGTATGATGAAGACTAGGAAAAGCTTATCGACAGTTCCAACGAGTGGAGTTACCAATTGCTACGATCTAAGATTTTGGAGGTCGACAAGCTCCAGCCAGTGATTTTGAAGTTCATGGAATATGCAGCTTTGAAGAAGCAAGAAGGAAACCCTATTATTAATGAGGAATTCCTAATAGAGTAGCTACAAAAATTGGGAAATCGGCAAAAGACAAAATGCTACAGTGTTGTCACTAGAGGAAAAAATGGGGATAGTGACAAAGTTGTATTTTAAATTGTAAAATATTGAGGGGTAGGTGGAACCCTAACTTGTAGTGAATCTTGGCCACACAATGCAAACTAATCTTGGCCATTCATTCTACCTTTTGGACACTATAAATAGGGGGTCTCCTCTCATTTTCAAGAGAGTTGAGTTGTTGTAATGACATGTTGCGGGAATTTTAATGAAAATACATTGACTTTGGTGCATTTTCTGAGTTTCTCTCTATGTTTCATGATTCAATCTCCCATAGTTAGATGTTTTAGTTAGATTTAGATTACTGTTCTAGTTGGTTTTAAATTGCTTAGATGAATTTGGTAATATTGTTTTGTGATTGTGGAAATTTCTACTGTGTAGATGCCTTCTAGTCCATACTTTTTGCTATTTATTGCTAGTAAATGGCTGTGTAAATTTAGTCTAGGCTAAAACTTGAAGTTGCTTTAAACTTTTATCTTTATTCATGCATGTATATGGTGGATGAATGGTAAAATATCTGCAGACCTTGGAAGATAGCACAAATTTCATGATACTATAGGCTTCTTGGTTAAATGAAATTCTATTTAAGGAAGCTATCCACAGTAGAACCCCCATGATCATTGTTCATAGTTAGTTGTAGATCCAGGAACCTTCCCTCTTCCCTGCTCTTTTTTCCTCTTTTTTAGCAACAACCTATGCTAAGGTTCATTGGACATTGTAAATCCAAAACTTAAGAAAACATTGGAGTTTCAAATTTTTGTTCGAACCTACAGCAAAATACACATCAATTTCCATCCCAGTAACTTCAATTCATAAGATCCACTTTGCATCTAGCTACGTAAGTCTGCCCTGTGATTACCAGCAAAATCACATCAAATATCAACTGAGGAATTCCATGCAAGTCATGACCTGACACCCGAGAGACCTTAGGGTGATTTTTAGCAACTTGTTGTTGGAAGTCTCCTTGCAAGAGAGGTAGTGCATTCATGTACTACCTGTGTTGAGAAAATGTGTAAAACACCCATCAACACCCATCATCATCATCATCATCCTTAAACAATGTTAGTTGTTGTGCCTTTTGCACACATGCCCCATGAAACAAGAACCCCCCTCTTTTTTATTTCGCTTGAGTCAATTTGATTTTTCTTATTCACCTTCGCTTTTTGGCCCTTTACTTGGGTTGCTTTCAAAAAATTTAAATCCCCTTGAAAATCTTGAAAATTTGGCTAAGTTTGCTTTACAGGTTTTCCACTCTGGGATTCCACCGTGTGGGTTATGGTGTGCGAGTTTCCATCTCACGAGTTCCTATCATTTTTTTGTTACTTGCAGAAACCTTAATGTGGGTTGCCACCTAAGAAATTTTGCATTGGTGTCACCATTTCCCTTTCGGCCCATAGGACTCAATGTTTTGTGGGGTGTCAGCTTCTGCATCACATTTTCCTACAACTCCTCAACTCTTGCACATTACTTTCCCACATCCTTCTGGGTTTTGACTTTCTGCATCAGGATTTTGCACACTCCATGAGACTCTCAAATGCATTAATTGCATATAGCCTATAAATAGAGGGGCGTTTTAGCTCATTTTCACCTTGCATACATTGAGAATTTGCAGCTCAAGAGTTGGTGGCATTTTGGTTGTGTAGATCTATGGTTTCTTCCTCGGTTCTTCACCACCTCCCTACTGCACGCTGAGGTAAGGACCCTACCCTCCGTGAATTCATCATTTATGCAAATTCTAAGACTACCAATGGATTTGAATGTTAATATCTCTTATTTTGGCATAATGTTGAGGGATTTTGTATTAGGGGTGTTGTGGTTTTACTTTCTAAATTTCAAAGTTTGTGATCATTGTAAACCCTTCATCATCTCGGACCTACTATGCAAATTTTGTCCCACACAATTATGCACTTACCTTGCCAACATTTTGGGCCTATCAAAGACATATTCCCACAGAAGCCAAGTTCCACAAAGTCTTGGCCTTTGGAACTTGATTCGTGGGTTTCCACCTCAAGGTTAATAGTGTTAAATTTTTTTGAAACTTGCATGCCCTTAAAAGCTTTGATGAATTTACTCACAAGAATCCCCATACAGGGATCCCCTTGTGGGTTTCCATTTGACCTTTTCCAAATAATCTGCCTTGGTTGTCTTGGCTCCCATAGACTGCTTTTCCACACACAAGTCAAACTTAATGAAAAAATCACTAAGTGTTGAATGCTTTGTGGGAATCTCCTTGTAGAGTTCCCATTGCAGAAGTCTATGATCATGATGCCTAAGTGCTTGGCCTATTATTGTCTAACTTCCACAATCATCATTTTCACATGCTCAAAACCAAAATTGACTAAGTGTTATCCTTTGCAGGTTTTACAAGGTGGGATTTCATTGTGTTGAATTTTCCTTGTGGAATTCTACTAGCAGATTTCTTGCTCATGGCACCGAACCCTTCAGAAGTCACATTCCTAATCCCCACAATTTTGTGGAATCTGCATGCCAAATCCTCACAATGACTAAAAACCTACAAAATGTCAAAAACCCTTGTAATTTGATAATTTTAAGATTTATTTATGGCATTTAGTATGTTTAATAATGATTTGGTCATGATTATGCATAATCCATATATAGATTAATGTCTTTTTCTCTGTACTTGGTCAAATTACTCATTACATGTCATTTTGCAGATTATATGGAAAAAGTGGAAAAGGCAGAAAAAACTGAGAAAAGACCTCCAAAATGAAGTATGAATTCCACGACATCGAGGTGACATCCAAGATTTGGTCACTTTGCTAAGCAGGATTGTTGGTTTACCCATTGCGTCCACATTTGAGGAATGAATGTATTTCTTAATCGAAGAGATCTTAAGAGGAGAAATAAAGTTTGATTGGGAAAAGATGATCAGTGACAACATATATGAACAATACTCAGTGATGAAGAATTTTGAAATCTATATGACTTCATACATTGTCTACCTCTTAGCATCCAACTTCCCATACAAAGGTCTTACTTGCAAGGGTAATATGGGAACATGCCCCAATGATTATATTTTTTATGAATGCTACCCTCAGCTTCAATAAAAAACTTCAAGCACAATTATAAAAGAGTGAATGATGCTTTCATAAATTCACATCATCAGATCACTGTAAGGAGATTTTAGCATGAGGATGTCGTATTCGAAAAAGAGTATGATAAAGAGGTTTGGGTATTGGTTCATACAATTCCCAAAGTTCACATATTTTCAGATCGAGGGATTCTTCAGTGCTCCCTACAAGTTGTCGAGGTATTCAACAAATAAGATAGTGTTGCTTAAGTAGACTAGGTAGTTGGGTACTTCACATCAGTTGCTTCAATAGAAACATAGAGTCGAGATTCCATACCCCATGACCTTGGGAAGGGAATTGTATGCTTGTCCTTCAGCTCCTTTTTTTGGGGAATTTTGATAAAGAGATCTAGGAGCATGGGCTTCTAACTCACAATGTGCAAGGGTTTGTTGATCCCCTAGACAAAATGTAGAAACAGGCTGGGAAGCAACATGTGCACCGGTTACACATTATGGATTTCTAGGAAAACTGTGATAATGACCATGAGGTGAGGAAAAGAATGTACATGAGAGTGTCTCTCAAATTTATTGAGAATCTCAATCTATATATAGTGCCTGATCAATTGGAGGAGGATGATAATGTCCTCGATGAGGAGGCCCATGCTAAAGTAGCTAACTTATCTCTTCCATTGCTAGACAGGGTCGAGGAGGAGGAAATAGACATTGATGTAATCGCGTGTCTTATGTTGAGAAGGACTAAAATGTGGGTTGAGGCACAGATTTCTCACTTGGAGAAACCAGGAGTTGAGCTCACCTATGGTAAGTTGGACAAAGAAGAGGCACAAGAGAGTGAAGATGATGAAAATACCAATGAAGAAGATCATGAGAGCAAGGCATCGAAAACAAGTTCCTCTAGTAGGAGTGCCCTATCTCCTCCTAATACAAGGTCCCAAAAGAGAAAGGAAGTACAAGAAATATGTCCCACAGAGAAGCCATGGGGACCTACAAGAGAAAAGGTATAGAGGGAAGCATTACCACCTTGAAGAAAGTGAAGAAGATTGACACTATGGTGATGGAAACAATCAAGGAGGAGCCATCTCCACCTGAGGACTCATAGGCCCCACCATCTCCCATTCATTTGCATCCACCCACTCCAACTTCTTCTCCTTCACCACCTTCTTCCTTTGTTCTTGCTCTTCTACCTATCATATCCTCACCTCCCTCCATTGATCTTTCCTTCCACCTTACCTATTTTTTTCCCTCCACCTCTCCCATCATGGTGGAGTCTTCACTATCCTCTTCGACTGCTTCTTCTCCATCTTCTTCCACCACACCTCAATTCACCTTCTCTACCTTACCACCTACCATCCCATCCATTATCACTTTTTCTCCTGTTGTTTCCTTTCCAAAGTCTTTCTTGGCTCATTTGAGGGGCTTACCACAGCCTTTTTTTGATATCTTGTTGTTCGAAACAAAGAAGGCTCTATTGAGCTAGCTAAAATTTGCTTCCCCTTCCCAGCAGGAACTTGAGCCTCAAAAGATGGAGAGTTTTGAAAATATTTGGGACAATATGCAGTAGCAAGAGAGGCAAAAACTTGAATACGTGGCTCCATCTGAGGAATAATTTGTTGCACCCGAACATGATGATTATACTTGGGATTTGGGTGAGGGTCTCAAGGTTGTTGTGCCTGAAGGGGACAATATGGAAGAAGAAAAGGAAGAGGAGACCTTAAAAGAAGATAAAACATAAAAGGTCCATGAGGAAAAGTTGCATGAAGAAGAGGAGGCATTGAAAGAAGAAAAGACTAAGGAAAAGGAAGTAGATATTGATGTTGATCATAAAGAAAGAGTGAGAGAGGAAAAATCAGAAAAACTTGTTAAAGAACAAAAGATCAAAGAGGTAAAGAAGCAACAAGAAAAGAAAGAGGAAGAACCAAACGCAGAGCAATGAGAAGTGGTTAACCCATCATCCTTGTCACAAATGGCCACCCCTTCGTGGTTGGGGAAACAGTTGAAAGATAAGGCTCCCATTGTTAGAGACCTGAAGGCAAGCTTTGAGGCGATCCTAGCATGCACAAGGAAAAATAAAAAAGAGAAGAAGAAGGCCAAGGTTCGATCCCACATCACCAAGGATGCTTCGTGATCTCGTACTATTCACATTACTACCCCAACTATGGATAAAGATGCAACTACAATTTTTCCTTTAGATTACAAGATCAACTTTATGGTTATCGAGTCAACAAATAGGGCTCAAGAAATTGATGATTTTCAATGATCAATGGCCAACATTCTTAAAATAATGGAAAAATACCAGAACACCAAGAAAGAGCTCAAGGCTCAAGTCGTGGAGCTCACTCCTTTCATCCAACAAATAGTGGCTCCCAAACAAAGTATACTCATTGATGTTTTTGCCCCCATGCTTCTATCCAGGGAAGAGGTCAACAAAATAGAGTAGATGAAAAATTGCACTCAAGCTACCACTAAATGGATTGAGTTCATTGCTACCAAGGGAGACAAAGCAATAAGTGTTGTGGTATAAATGCATAATAACTATTTGATTTTGAAAGAGGCAGTTGGAAAGGAGATTGAATATTGTGTCTCCTTCTTTAAATATTTTGAGATTATGAGCCTCCATTATGGTTGTACACACTTGAGTTTCGCAAGGAAATCATTTCATAAGTTTTACCAAAATTAAAGACAACTGCTGATAGGATCGATGATCTACTATCAGAATATGATCATTTTTTTATAGAAATGGCTAGAGCTATCATTGTTGTAGAAAATTTGGATGATGTAGCCATTAAACACAATTGGCAAAAGAAGATGTACAAGGCTTCCACTGACATCTTGTATGGAGATTTCTTAGATGTTGTTGCCAGGATGTTTACAAGATCAAAAGAAATTATAAGACAAAGGTAGGCCTTTGCAGATTTACATGAAGATTTGTTAGAGGAGTACAAGGTCATCGGCTATAGGGTCCACATGGCACAGCCTTCGCCACACGAGCAACTGATAGAAGTCTTGTCTAAATTTTTCAAGTATGTTATAAAAGAAAAGAAAGTTGTAAATTCTATAATTGATGAGAAATTTTTGTAATTTCTAGCTAGTTGTAAAATTGGTTACCTCAAAGTGTGTATGCCCAAATTTTATGGGATTTTGTAGGATATTTTAGTATAAAATATATTAGGATATTTTACATTCTTCTAGGGTCACATTTGATCCTATTTTAAAATTGGGGGTAATTGTAAATGTATTTCATGCACCCCAAATGTTAAATGCACACTAAATCTTGACCCTTAGTGTTGAGTTAATCTCTACCATCCATTTTATGGAATTTTCTATAAAAGGAAGCCTCCTCTCATTTGCAAGGGGTTGAAAAGAATTGTTGTAACAAGCATTCTTAAGCAATACAAGTGAAATAATTGAAGTGTTGGTGATTTTCCTTGTTATTTATATATGCATGCATGCTTCTCTCTTCCAATTTTCATTTCCAACATTATTAGTTTTAGGTTGGCTTTAATAATGACAAGGTGTTAAGGTATTTTGATGAACTTCCAGTTCATACCATTTGTAATTTTTTGATTGTAGATTGTAGTGTATGGTTAGTTTGAGCTATTTTATTACATTATTTCAATTGTGAATGTTTATACATGTTATGTTAAGCTGTTGGGTATGTGTATGAAGTATTTACAATTTAAAAATCTAAAGTTTACCTTTGAAGATTGCACTATTACTATAGCATTGTAGGTTGGTCCTTGATTAAGCATAAATTAGTTTATTGGGAGTTCGTTTATCTACAACATCCACCATTGTTATAGTTGTCCTTAGGTTTTCAAAATTAGGAACTCTCTAAACCATTTACCTTTTTCTATTTCTTTGAATCTAGGTTAGTTTAGAGTTAAGTCAACATCATAAAACTTTAATACTTGATGAGTTACAGTCATTTTCAGACTGTTGTTTTGAAAAAGTAGCTAAGGTTTTAACCAGTATTCAAACTTTGTAAACCCTTAGTCTTATATTTTCTAGCCTTTGTGAACCATAAATGCCCCTTGTGATACCAACAAATCACCTCAAACTACTGAGTTGTCTTTCCAGGTCAAGACCTGACATCTGAAGCTTTAGGGTTGTTTTATGAAGATTTTCTGCAAAAAGTTTCCTTTCAAGAGAGATAGAACACTTGTTTTTTATGTATGTTGTGTAGTGCAAAAAAACTCATCAACACTAACTAATCTTGAGGGATCGTTAACCGCAACAACCTCCATAATGACCACCATCCATCATACTTTACTATAGTGCCTGCATCTGTCACTGCTTGTCGTGGATCCCATAGCATTATTGGGATATCTCACCAATACTTTCTAGCTATGTAGGGATTTATATAACCTCCCCATTTACCCCTCTCCCACAACATGCAAGTAAATACTACCTCCTACATCGAAATTGTTTGTTGTAACCCAAGTTGTCTCATCACTCGCATTGGTAGGTATCACTCAATAATAGTAGGTGTGTAGCCAATCAAGTAGTGTGACCTCTATAAGTAAGAAATATATAGATCATCCTCCTCCCACACCTCACACTCTTGGTATGGTTTCCAAATAAAATTGTCCATCTCATCAAATCACACACCTCCAATAAGAAAAATATCTAAGTCGTCACTACCACAAAAATGATGCATATGCAAATATATGGGGCATACCTAGCCCTTTCTCCCTATCCACCATCGGTTGTGAAGCCTCCACATGATCATAGGCCCAAATATATAACAAGGCCACACCACAACCTAGGCTCTAACCTAATGAGTCTTACTATTAGTTAGTTTTTTATTATTTCAATACGTGCTTTTAGACATCTACAGACATTTATTCCTATATATCCCTAAAACTTCACTATCTTTTATGATCATTATGCAAACTTGGACCTTGTTTAAAGTCTATGGAAATATTTTTTATGATATGATAGTTATTGCATGGTTGATATGTGGATATGTATGAAATGCAATGAATATCTGTGTTTAAATTATGGTTGTTAGTATTGTGTAGATGTTGTGTGAACTAACTCTTTGCAGCTAAGGAGTCAGAGACAGTAGACTATAGCTCGTAGCTACTAGAAGGCACAACTCGTAGCCAAAGGGAGTTTCAGCAGTGATGTAGGGAAAGTTAGAAGAATGCAGTAGTTGCATAAATGGAGGCATCTACTTGTTAGGATTGTTGTGAATAATCACATCATTTAATACAACCACTAAGGGAGAAGAATTCTGCTACAATTGGGAATCTAGCGTGACTATTTCTACAGTCCACATTTTAGTTTGAAATCATTATAACAAGAGTTATAGCCCTATTTCAATTCTTCTTCCTTTTCAGATGTGCTTTGATTACTCAAACTTTATCATGCTCTATTTTGTAGGGATTGGTGATTTATGATTAGATTTCTATTTTGAGTCCTTGTTTTAATAAGACTCCCTCACACCTATATGAATGGTTCGATGGTTGATTTAGTTAGTTG
This sequence comes from Sequoia sempervirens, assembly GCA_007258455.2. Taxonomy (NCBI): domain Eukaryota; kingdom Viridiplantae; phylum Streptophyta; class Pinopsida; order Cupressales; family Cupressaceae; genus Sequoia; species Sequoia sempervirens. Next base: position 6,255 of record VDFB02145681.1, on the reverse strand, counting down.
GTCAGCTGGAATAGAGAATATAACAAATATATTTGTTCAAGGTGTTTCTATTTTTATAGAGATAATGTTTTATTTCTCAATCGTGATCTTATAAATAAGATATTCTAGAAGAATCTCTTTGGATTGTGATATATTCAATTATGCAATGACATCTTTTCAGTTACTATTATGTTAATTTAGTTTGAGGAGATAGATTTGAGTTCACTTTGTGGAGACAGTCACTTGAGAAAGGGCCACTCAAGGTAATTGTTCCCCACTTTATTTCCTATACATATATTTTTGTTGTAGTAGTTAGTTTCATAATTATGTTTTTCTTAATCAGATTCTTCATGTGATGAATGTGAATAGGATCTTGTCCAATATTCATGCTTTAATTGTTCCATGCATTGTTCTCTGAAGTTAATCAATTTAGTTGAGTTAGCAAGTGTTGGTTAAATACATAATTCATTTCTTGACAGTGAACTAGTCACAGTCTTTAGTTGTAAGTACCCGTAGCAATAGCTTCAACATTACCTCTTTTCACTATTATGCAATTTATGATTTCTAATATGTGTAAACACCTATGCTAGGATGATATAAGTAGTGAAGAGTCTTTGAAAGCACATACAGTGCCAACATCATCAAAAGCTTATGTTAGCCTTAGTTGATAAATTAAATGAAGGTTTTTCAAGGGTTTAGTGGATTATTTAGTAGGACCCCCTCTAAATTATGTGTTTGGCACCAAGTTTCTTGAATATTAGTTATATATACCTCTACACAATCAACCCTATAAACCACTAGGTGCATCTCCCTATATAGCTCTACTATCATGCATGCACCCACACAAATATGATACCCTCTGATAGCATCCTATCCAAAATGCCTACCTAGCCAATCATGAATCCTTGTGATCTCTGATCAAGAACGAATACTCCTATCATCAACATCACAATAAAAAGTAACAGCTCTATAAGCTCACCCATCCCTACCTCAAGATCCACCTTAATCCCCCTAACTAGGAGACCGTCTATCATAAACACCTATTCTAGTTCAACCTTGGCATGCACCAAGTCGTACTCCATGGTCTCTCCCTATATTGAGAGTCTTAGGATTTGCCACACATCCTCTAAGGTGACGGTGGCTTCACTACTTGATAAATGGAAGCTTCTCATAGCACTTTTCCATCACTCCACTAGGGTTTCCAGCATAGCCTAATGAGCCCTCAATTAGGGCATCCATGACACATAGTATAGGCCTGTCAAACTAAGCCACTCCTCATCCATCTTAGTCAAGCAATAGTGTAGCTAGGTCATCACTCGAAGTCATCACTCATGAGATTGTAGTATCACTAAAGTCTCCTATATCATGCCATTAATGAATGTTATCCTTGCTTAGTATAAATCCCTCTAGCTAAACCAAAAAATCACTCATGCACCTGCATTTTAGTAGAAGCACACTTTTTTTATGTACAAGCATTGTTTTTGACATAGGCGAATCATTATCCTGTGCAAGCATCATTTCTGGTGTAAGCGCATCCCTAGCCCACACAAGCATCGCTTAGCGCAAGAACATACCTAACTTTCACAAGCACCTTTTGGTGTAAGCACATACTCGACCCCCATAGGTGTGTACTTGTAGAACGTAGGTGTCACTTTCATGCAAGCACATTTTTAACCTATGCAAGCACTGATTCCCAAGCATAAGTGTCATTCCTAGCACAAGCACATTTTCTCCATAGCTGTCGATTGGTGATACATGGGCATTACTTTACTCCACAAGTGTCGCTTTGGATGCAAGTACAACTTCATGCAGTGGAAGCTTGCAATCATGTGCACAAGCATGGTTTCACAAAATTGTGCCTTTGCTTTTCCCAACTTCATGCCTTATTCTACCCACATTTAATACCCCTAACAACCCCCAAAACCCTAGGTTAGGTCACTCATTGGGTCTCTTGCCTCCATCGATCATTGCTACTCTTGAATGTGCTTTGCACAATACAAATGACACGGTACAACTTCCATCTCCTTTACACTCACTTTGGTCCTAATCTCCTAAAAGGAAAGGATGAAAAGAAGACATGTTTGGGCCCCTCTAGGCCTATTTATAGGCCCTTAACCCTAATTTTCTTCTTCTTGACATGTGGCAAACAACCTCACACTTGGCTCATACCATTTATTTCATAACACATTAACCCATTTCTTCCCTCTTCTCTCCCATAACATTCATCCACTCCATCTAAACCCGCCTTTTTTCAAGACACCACCCGAAATTATTTTTGGTCGATCTCTCAAGGGGGCATCACCTCCTATTGTACCTATCCCTTTAGGGAAAATTTTAACTTCTTTGATGCAACATCACTTCAGATGTTGCATCAAAGAGGGGAAAAATGTACACCCCAATTCTGGCTTTTTGTTTTTAAATTAATTTAAATTCTAAATTTTAATTAATCCCTACCATCATCTCATAATTAATTAAATATCACGCTATTTAATCAATATCATATCTTTCCTCCAAAATTAACTAAATATTACAATGTTTAATTAATCATCCTATTTTTCTTTTAAATTAATTAAATATTTAGCTTAATTAATTTTCACTATTATCTTATTCTTCCAAAATAGGTTACATTATTAAATTAATACAACCTATCATTCCCTCTCAAAAGCCATTAATTAATTAATCCTAGATTAATTAATTAAATCATCTTCATTAAAAACTCATTTAGCGTTTTTTTATAATTTTAAATTCCTCATTTTCCACATGTCAATTCCTCTCACATTCTTGCTTCTCCATACCTCCAATAAATTCCCACCTCTATCTCATTAATTCCACTAAAAATAAATGTCACTTTTTAAGTTGACTTCACATGAGACCATCTCTCTCCTCTCCATAAAATCTAATTTTAAATTCCACCTCCATTGAGATGGGAAAAAAGTCAAAGATTTTCCCTTCTTGAAATCCTATTACATTCCTCCAAAATTATATCCAATCATTTCCATCCAAGCTCACACTCTCCTTTATCCTTCACATGACACTTGTCCTCTCTCTCTTGCTTGAGAGCACCTCTCAACATGAGCCATTGATCTTATGGCAAGATCTTGGCCATCCATCTATTTGAACCTCCTTTTATAACTAGAAGCCCTCACTCTCCATTTTTCATCAAGTAATTTTGCTATAACTAGATTATGCTAAAATATCTCTAGAGAAATCCACATCAATCTTGAAAGAAAATCAATAGGATTTTTGGTGCAAAACTTATTTAGCTCTATCATGGAGATGGAGATGCATTGAGGTATAACTATTTATGTGTTTTATACTTTTATGTTTTTTTCATTTATACTTCAATTTATTTTCTCCTCTATAGATAGATTTCATAAAATTAGATTGAATGGCCCTCATCGATGTCCATTATGCAAAGCTGATGAAGAAACAGTTGACCATCTCATATTACAATGTGAATTTTTTCAAGCATGTTGGATAAAATTTTGTAACAAATTGGACTGGATGAGCCCTCTTACAAATAGCATATCAACCCTCTTCCAAGGATGGTTGAAACCCCATAAGGACTCCCTTTGGGTAGGCCTATGGGTGGAAGTATCTACCATGATATTTGACACCTTTGGAAGGAGAGGAGTGCAATAATATTCAAATAAAAACAAGTTGCAATGGAAATGAAATTGAAATCAGGAAAAGTGAGAATCAAAATAACAAAAGAAGAGTGAGGAAAAAGGTGGTCTTTCCATCTTGGGATAATAAAATATATAATATGGCCACACCTAAGAGATCCCACAGATTGTGGAACCTACAAATATGTGACAAAATGATGGAAACCCAAATGGTCTCTACCTCCAAGCAAGAGACTTAAGCTTAATTTTTATGGGGATTTACGTATTAGTTTCATCATTAGATATGAAATGGGAGAACTATGTTGGGTTAGTGCAATCAAATTACTAGAGGGCACCAATACTCGAGCTGAGTTTTCCAGCCTTATCAAAGGAGTAAAGTTATGTGTGAGCCAAAATATCAATAATGTTGATATTAAAGGGGACTCCTTAGTGGTGTTACGAGTGATCATATCGTAGAAGGCACATTTTTGGTGATCTACAATGTGGAAATTTAAAATTCCAAGTGTACTTATCACATGATTTACCATCAAACATGTTTATAGATAATTGAACTATGTTGTCAATCTCTTGTCAAATCTAGGGATTGATCAAATAGAATCCTCAAGAATATCAAACAAAATCAAGGACTGAAAACAATTACAAGATGTCCTAAACTCAAAGAGAATGGTGAAAAACCCATCCATAGATGCAAAATGTCAAATTTGTAAGGAAAAATTAGATGCGGAAACAATTCTCCTAATGTCAAAACCTTAGGGAAGAATGTAGAAACACTTTTAAATTTTATAATTACAGTTCAATTAAGATGCGCTTTGAAATAAAGCAGAAACAGATAATTATACAAACACAAATGAACACCACATTTACGTGGGAAAACCCTTACGACAAAAAAATCCACCACACCAAGAGAAGTCACTTTGTATTACAGTAACAAATAATTACATACAGAGTTCTGACTTATCTTTCTGATGCTAGATTACAACAGCTTTCACAATGATCAATCTTGTACAGGAACCTTCAAGTTACAATCTTTACAGAATAGAAATCACTATGATATAATTCGAACTGTTCACACAATTGTTCTTCGAACCAACTGAACCCACGAGCATCTACAACTGCAAACTATATTCATGTCGTTCCTTGTTTGTCAAACTTCCTCACAGAACTGCCTCAACGGACTGTCTTCCAACGGTTCCCATTCGACTTCTCTGATTGGTCTGTGAGACTCCACATAGGATGGTCAAACAGTCAAAAGGCAATCAAGTTGTGTTGGCATATCGGTGAGACACCGATCATGTCTCCTCGATGCCAACACAGTCAGCATTCGATATCGCCAAGAGTTCATCCTATCGCCAAGATGTTACATCAAGTCCAGAGAGCTATCACTCAGTTTTCACCATGTCGTCAAGACATATCGCTTTCGCTAAGACATCCCATCGAGCCTTCATGTTATTCCAAAGCATCCAATAGTTGATGAGACTTATCGCTATCGCCAGGAGGTTACACTGATGTTCAACAATTACTCCAAAGTATTCAACTGTCGGAAAGACTATCGTCCTTCGCTGAGAGTTCATACCGAGTCATTAAGGGTTATACCAAAACATTCAACATTCGGCAGGACATCCATATCATTGAGACATTACTCTGAATACTCATAAGTCATACCGAGCACCAAATGACAGTTAGCAAGACATTCGTCTTTCGCCAAGAGGTTTCACCGAGCTCTTTTATGTTACTTCGGAGCCATACTACTATCGGCAAGACCCCACGAGTCGCCAAGACTTCATAACGATTTCCTTGAGCTACTCTGATGACTTCAATTGTATCCCCAAGTGAATACCGTCGGTGAGACACACCAACTGTTGCCAAGAGGTCTTCTCAAGTGTCCAAGTCACCCCGATGTCTCCAGGATAAAGTTGTCACCAAGACATCCATATCAGTAAGACTTCTTACCAAACACCCTAGAATCTCCCCGAAGACTTCAATAGAGAACGTTGTCAATGAGATAATCATATTGTTGAGAGCTCATAGCGAACATCCAAGACTCTCCCTGATATACAATAGAATGGCATGTCGGCTAGAGATCTCCACGAGTGGTGAGAGGTCACACCGAATGCTTCTTGTCACAACGATAGGCTCCTTTAGTGAGACAGAAGTAAGGTCACAGCGACCTGTACAAATCACAATGTGTCAAAGCTGCTAGTCGGCCAAACATTAAAAATATCACACCGACTTGGCTCCAATAGAGGTTACAGCTTGTGATGATTTAGGCATATATTTCCAACAATCTCCCACTTGACAAAGATCACACAGGCACCTCCAAAGCACAACAAAACTTACTAACAATCATGGGCACTAAGGCCCATTGAACTAGCACACCACCTGAACTTTTTTGTGCTCACTAGTTTCTTCAATGCATCTGCAACATTCTCCAAAGTATCAAATTTTTCCAAACTGACCTTTCCATCCTCCACCATATCTCGTACAAAGTGGTACTGTACATCTATATGTTTTGTCCTAGCATGGAAAGTAGGATTCTTTTCCAGACAAATTGCACTCTGACTGTCACAAAAAATAGTTATTTTCCTTGCATCAAAACCAATGTTAGAACACAAACATTTTAACCAAACTGCTTCTTTACAGGCATGTGTAG
>VDFB02145680.1:0-41958 GCA_007258455.2 Sequoia sempervirens | reverse complement strand
GACAAGGTACACACGATTCTATCTTCTCAAAACTCCCCTTTTCATTGCCATACTAGTTACTATTAGTTTATGATTGTTATTTTGACATTTTGGCCATCATAATTGAATGAAACAAACACCTACTGAAAATTAGGTTCACCATTGATACCCTATTGATGGCGAACCTATTTTTCTATGTTTCAGTTTTATCCTTTTCCATTGATGTCAAAGGGGGAGACTAGAGCATGTGAAAAAGACAAGTTGAAAGGAGGAGAGTAAGTCATGTGAGAGAAAAGAGAAAAGTAAATAGGTATGGATTAGAGCTATTGTGTTTGTTGTTGATTGTTTTTCATATCATGTGTTAGCATCAATAACAAGGTGGGCTATTGGTTCAAGTACCAATAGTTGGTGTTGTCATTTATGTCAATAAGCTTGTGTTGGCATTAATGAGACATTTATTTTGCAAAAGCATGTGTAGTTTTTGGTGTTGTCTATGTTTTTGCATTACTGATGCTTTGTTTAGTTATATTATGTTATCATTAGTAAGCTACGAGTGTCAACCTATGGTGTTACTTCCATAGGCTTCTTTCTATGGATGTATTATTGGTTCTATAGAATTGAAGAAGTACTGAAGATGATGACGATGTGTCTCTGGTTCTTGGTTTCCAAGGGCTTTTGAGAAAATTTGATAAGAGGAGGAAATAGTGAGTTGTAGTGTTGTTATGGGTTGTAGAATAGTGTTCTGGTATTGCTTCACATTTCTTCTAGGTTAAATGTTTGCTTATGTGTTTCAAATATGTTGATTAGAGGTGTTCAAAAGTGTTATATCTAGAATTTGGTATGTTGGATCGCTATACAGAAGTTGTGTTCACTAGTGTTGGAATTATGTATTACAGAGGTGTATGGGAGAAATTTTTTCACTTCATGCATATTTCTTTGTAGTTTGGTTTAAGGTCTTGAAGATCCGAAGGCATGTTGATAGTGTTGGTATATTTCTTTCGTTGAAGTTATTTGAGGTTTTATGCTTTGAAAGTTGGTTTCTTGAGTTATAGTGCATGGTAGAGTTGTTTAAATGTACTAGGTGTGTACATTCTTCAGATGAAAGTTGTTGCAAAGGAGTTTGTTGGATTTTAGGGTGTTTGTGAAATATTTCATATTGTGTTCAAGTGAAATTTGTTGTTCGCGCTAGTTGTTGTTGGATCAAAGGTAGCATGTACATAAAATTTTAATGGTTTTTACATGGGTAACAGTCGACTTGGGTGTTTACACTAAATGTGAAGGTGCTTCGGTATTTGTGGAAGCATGGTGTAGCATGTATGAGCGGATTTGGGTCCTAGCTAAGGGTTTTTGTTGTATACCTTCATTCCTTTTCATCATGAGAATATTTTGCTTCCGACATAATTGGAATTTGCACATTTGAGGTGCTTAGCTGACCTTTTAGAATGTTTTCAAGGTTGAAGATCGTATAAATAAGAGTTGAGTTATTTAGGAATGATAAGATAGACAAGATAGATGAGTGTGATGTGAATTGCATAGTTTTTAGGTGTGAATTTGAGAAGTGTAGTGTGATATTTCATGTGTTAGATTTTTGGATACAGTGAATAGAAGGTGTCTACAATACTTCAATCAGACTGTAAAGGTGTTGGTGACATTATGGTGGAAGTTCTTGTTGCATTGCGATTAATTTCTCTATGTAGCATTCTTCTGTCTCTTCTTCTTTGTTCTATAGTGAGCCTTTGTCACTGATCCTTTGTTTCTTCTGGGTAGTGTACCCTCCGACAGTGAACCATTTGTAATCAGTGTTGATATTACTTTATATTTTTAGCTAATCCTAACCATGGTTTTTCCCATCTTTGGTTTTCCACATAAATATGGTGTTCTCTTTTGTATTATGTTGATTATGTTTTAGTTTCTATCATTTTCTTTTCATGCTAGATCATTATAATAGATTAAGGGTTAATTGAATGAATGTGGATCTAAATGTTAATGAGGGTTTTGAATTTTTAAGGTACAAATGATTCATCCCCCTCTCAGTTGTGTTTTACATTCAACACCATCATGGGATATCTTTTCAAAAGGTCTTAAATCCTTCTCTTTCTCTTTTTTGGAGATTAGTTTTTTTCCCACTAGGTTTTCTCTTTTTTCTCCTTTCTTCAAAGAATGCATGATAGGGTATGTGCAGGATCATCATGGAAAAAATAGGCCCTTAAGTGGCAAAAAATTTAGAAAAATCAGTGTTAGGAAACTTAATGTAAAAATTTGAATAAGTTATCTATATTATTTCAAAAATATGTAAGAATAGAATCTATAGAAATTGAATGCAGTTTCTAAACTACTAGGTTTATTTAAAAATAAATAAAATCTATTTGGTGAAAATTTAAAATTTCAATGTAGTAGTACTTAAATTTCAGGCAAAAAATAAGAAGTAGGTGTATGTCTTACCACCCTAACCATAATAAAATGATAATATATTTTTATAATATTTTATATATAAGTAGAGGACTCATATCTAGATGTGATGCATAATTTTTTGTAATTTTTTTCCAAGTAAATAATTAATTATTATATTTTTATTACAACTTTTAAAAAATATAAAAACTCATATGTCTGACCACCTTAACTTGGTCAAAACTTCATGAAATTTATTTTTTCTTTTTTTAATCCTATAGTATGTGAAGCATAGAATGTGACACATGTTTCAGATTCTAAAAATGTGATACTGTTTGAAAGTTATAAATATTTTTCAATCAACCTATCAATCAAGACTTTAGTCGTAATTCTAATAGAAAATGAATAATAATTATTTATTAAATTCAAATTAATGCATAATTTATATTGGTGGAAAGCTGAGAAAATCCTATAAAAAACCTTTTCATTTCATCAATTTTGGATAATAAAAAAAGTCATCAGCCACATACCCTACAAATGCCCATAATATTGCAACTTTTTGGCCCATCATGATCCTACATATACCGGATACATGGGTACCTCATTAGGCCTCGTACCTAGGACCCATTTCTATCTATTCACAAATTTATGATCTCCCTAAGTATCACTTAAGTGGGGTGTTAGAGTGATTTATTTATCTATTCACTATACTTAAGTGTAATTATGTTGATGAGGTTAGACCACATCTTGTGTAACTAAATGTGCAACCTTTAAGCCTCTAGATTTTACTTGAGTTGTTTGGTAAACCTCATGTTCTACCTTTTTGAGGTTGAAAGACTTTCAATCTCACCTCAAAGGTCACTCAACACATGTCATAAAGTTTGATGACCTTTTCAAATAGGTTGTTGGTTTGCACATTCCTAGTGATCCTAAGGTTGACACCTATAGGAAACTTCTCTACTCATTTGTGCCACATCATGGGTAAATTGTCAATCCACATGATAGGTGGATTGTCTATCCCTTTCCTATATATGTAAGGCTTTCTAATTTGTACATTTAGGTCAACTTAATATAATATTTGGATTGTCTATTGTGCTTGTTTCTTATCTCCATGATCTCCTAATTCTTATACTTCCAAGTCCACATAAATGGTTGGTGATGAAGAAGCCATATGTAAAGTAGAATTAGGGATAAAATCAAATATAGATTATATAAATGTAATTCCTTTAGTGAAATATTTATGAAACTTAGGCTCAACACTAGATGTAATTACAACATGAGAAGCCATTCAAGTCTTTATCTACATCTCATAGGAGAATTTGATATGTGACACTAGGTCATGAACATCATATATTAATTACAAGATTAGAGAAAATTAAGATGTCATAGAATAAAGAGAAAAATAAATGTTGATAATAGAAACATAAACAATTCCCACAAACAAAAAACAAGCTTGCATAGAGGTTATAGAGATACGTTTGTGGTTGAAATTTCAAGAAAAATTAGTAAGATAGGGGTGAGAGATGTACATTTTTCAATGATTAAAAATATTGAAATGAAATGTAGTGTTTAAAGGTCTAATTTTGTCTAGGTTCAGGTTTGACACCAAGCATAATTCTAGAAATGCACTAGAAACCCTAATATTTAATGTAAGGCACATGCATGCATGAAATTTAGTTTGTTTGAGAAATAAAATGAATGCAATAAGTTCCAATTTCCCAATAAATGAATTATTTTCAAAATTCAAGATGCTCTAAATAATTGATATGTTTCTAAGACAATAAGAAGAGAATGCATTTTAAGATTATGTAATGTAAATTACTACGTTTTCAATGTATGGCATAAAATGCACATTGAAAAATGACACCTTTAATTAACATGTAAGATTTCACTTATATTTTGAGATAATATATATGTAAAATAGAAGCACAAAAATATAAGACATGTTACGTTTACCAAAATATAATGGTAGAAAAGGGGATCTAGCTTTTAAATCACACATTTTCACCAATTGCATTGGGGGATACAAAAATGATCATAAAAGAACAATTGGCTATTATCCTCAAGGAAGAGCTAGAATTGTTAATAAAGGTATTGGTAGCTAATCTGAAGGATGATTGATTAGGATGTGATGCATGATGTGTGTAATATTGAAAGTAGTTGAGCTTTTGTTTCTCTGCCAATTGGGTGGGTGGATTGGATGGGAACTATTGCAGTTTCAATGGAGTCCCTATGGGTTTTTCTCCTATTTTTTGAGATTTTGACTTTGTATCCTCAACTCTACCCATCCTATTGTAAAGGTGGAATTTTCTATTTGTTTTTACATCTATGGATTTTTTCTGGAGGTTGGCTTCATCCTATTTTTTTGGTGGTTTTGGGTCCTATTTGATTGGCATTGGGCATGGGTGGTGAGGATTGTTTTGTGTCCCTCCCATGCCTTTGTTCTGACCTCTATTTTGGTGAGGCAGTTGCAATGGGGAGTTTTGATTTGACTTCTTTTTAGATCTAATGGGTGGACCTACTACCTTTCATAGTTGATGGCCTGACTATTTTTTGAGATTTATTTCTTAGTCTTTATCCTAGCTTGGTGTTTTCCTTGTGTATTTCTCCCCAATTATTTCTTAGTGAGAGGTGGGTTTTGGAGCAAGGGAGGTTTTATTTTTGAAGGATTTTTTGGCAAATCAATTGTCATTTTTGTGCTTGTGATTAGGTTTCTCATTTTCTTGGCCATGTTAAGCTATTATTTTGGTTTATTCTATTGTGGTTGCTAGGATCTTGCCTTGTTTTCTTGGAGGATCTATGTTTTTTGCATTTGGTGGTAGCATTCAACTTCTACTGCATTTTCCACTACTAGAGTGGTGTCATGGGTGATATTTTTGAATTTCCCCCTTTGTTGGTATAGGGTTTTGAGATGTTTTAGGTCACTATCTATGGTACCTTTATCTTTTGGCTCTCACAATGGCTATGTTTGGGATTACAATAAGGATTATTCCTGTTATGCTCTTGAATTTTTTGCTAGATCTTTTTTGGGTTTTCACTAAGGAAAGTGTTTCCTCTGGAGATCTATATTTTTATTTTATTTTCTCAAGGAGGGGTTGTTAATATCTTTTATGGTTTTTTATTAACCCTCTCTTGGGTTTTGGAGGGGTTGGCTTAATTAAGAAGAGTTATGTGCATTCTATCTTGGGTCACTACCTTGGCTCTCTACCTAGCTTCCCCTTTTGAGGTGGAGATTTCTCCTATTCAAATTGAGACTTATCTTGTTGGTGTGGCTTGGGTTTTTCTTCTTTTCTTGTTTACCATGTGTAGGAAAAGAAGGAGCTATATCAAGGGGGTTGCTACATTTAGTCCTGAGTTTTTCTTTTCTCTTGTTGAGGTGGAGATTAAGAATGGAGTTGGGTTCTTGGTCCTGCCCCTCTTCGTAGTGACTGTTTATTTTCTTAAGCTTTTGGCATTCATTGGTTTCTCTTTTATTTATGAGTGCTAGCTTTTATGAGTTCTTTTTCTTTATGGATTTTTCCTTGTAGTTGGATTTTGTGTCCAATTCCATGCTCCAATCAAAAGAATTTTTAAGTTTTGTTCTTTCCAAGCTCAATGTTGGTGAGTCTCTTTGGACATTTTTTATTAACTCATTTTCTATGAGTTTCATATCTTCTACCTCAATTGGTATGAGCCCTTATCAGCTTGAATCTAATCAAACCTATAATAAATTAATATAAATTTAAAACAATACAGGACTACTATAGATAAATTGATAATAGAAAAGTAGAGAGCAGAGAGGAAATGAATATTCAAATCTAAGTTGAAACTACTTGGTTAGGGGCATGGGAACCCTAGACTAAGAATTAGGGCTTTCTGAATCTCTAAACAAGTATAAGTGAGCTACACTGTGTAGGTGCTTTCATGTCAAAATCAACTTGAATTTTTTTTTTGTTGATGAATAATTGATCTTTCCCTCATTTGATGAATGAATATGCTTGAATGATTGAAATTTCTATTAGGTCTTCAAACTTCTCCAAATGCAATTTAGATCTACCACCTGTAAGAAAGAAAGGAGAGAAAGGGTTGTTCCATATAGGGGCTTGCTTAAGTCAAGCCCCATTTTGGTTTCTTCACCTCCACAATAGCTATGATGATGTAGGACAAAGAGTGCTTTCCCTCAATCAGGCAGACAAAAATGGATAAAACAAATGATAAATCACAAGTGTTAAATATTACCATTCAAATCCACATTCCTTGATTGTCAAAATTCATGATGCACATCTCATACAAGGAGAAATTTATAGTAGATAGAAGATCATATAAACTTGTTAGTACTCACAATGGCAATGAACACAAAATCTGAAACAATATTACTCATAAACTTGATGACGTATTAATAACATTTAAATCTTTCCTGATGAAGGTGTTGTAAAAACGTTGTTTATTTTTCTCTTAAATTGTCTTATTATCTTTTTAAATTTCTTAATTGATCAAAAGTTTCCTAAGAGTTCAAATGGAGAAAATTACATATATTTATATGCATTTATTTCTTTATTGCAATAATTATTTTGAAAAGCAGAAAAATAAATGTAAATTTTCAAACACTTTAATACCAACAATAACATATTAAAATTTAGCCAATAGGATGGTCAAAGCTGCGGGCACCCTAGACTAGACCTATTTTATATTTTAAATTATTGTTAAATAAATAATTAATTTTAATAGCCAATTTTATCTTATTTTTTGAAAACCATAATAAAATAGACAAATAACAAACATAATTAGGTCCAAATGCATAAGGGGGAGCCAAATATAGTGTGAAATTATTAGAGTTGAGAATTCACAATGCTATAATATCTATTTATATGATAATATTATTATCTAATGATAATTAATTTCATAAGCTTACTTAATTTCAAGATTATAAACACTCCATTCAAAATATTTGATCTACAAAATAATAAATAATAATTAAAATTATTGTAAAAAATATTAGAATTTTTAAAAAAAAAAATTAGAGAGACAATTAACCAAAAATGTATAGTTAAGTTACATTTCCTAATTAGGAAATATTAAATTATTAGTTTAATTTTAATTAACTTTCTATACCATGATGAATTTCAAGATAAGAAATAACACAAATTCCTCTAAAAGCAATTTAAACAAGAGCTAGGTCATAGCATAGTTCTTGCCAAATGTTGGAGGGATAGTTTTAAATAAAGGTGTTATTTTAGGAGGGAATGATTAGTACATAATGTGGCACATGATGCTCTAATGTGAGCATGTTTACAAGTGCACATTAGCTAGAAAAAAATATTTCCACCTCTATATTTTACTAGTGAGAGAGTGCTTGAGAAATTTATTTTTGTAATGCATAATTCATCTTTCATGTTAGTGCTGTAACTGAATAGTTAAACATAATTTATGTAGAGATCAAAATATTTTTTTCATTTGTGAAGTTATTTTGAAATAGAAATGCTTGTACCATGTGAAAATAAAGACATACAATCACAAGCCCTTTCTAAGAGATGGGAACTCTTTTTTGTAGAATTGTTATTACTAGACCCATTTAAAAAAATTGTTTCCCACTTCCTCTAAGTGTTTATTTGAATCCTAAACATGTTGGTAAGTATGGAGTAGCATTGGACATATGATTTTTTATAATTAATTTATTACTGGACAATTCATTTGGTTGATTGCTACATGAAATGAGTTTCAAGTATGACTTATGAATGTAAATTCCACAAACAATTATGGAAAACTTATTTTTGGATAATCTCAATTTATTATTGTAATCAATGACAAGAAAATGAACTAACCCAAGTAAGATGGTTAATACACTCTATTAAGTTATAAGGTAGTTGTTATAGTTGGGATATGGTATAAACATCCATGAAAGCATAATAGAACATGGACTTTTATGTGACCTAGTAATAGTTTGGTGTCTACATGAAACATGATCAATCAAATACCTAAACCATCTATTCATGAGATCAATCACATACTTGGATCATATTTTCACTATCTAGATTTTAGCATCGCATAGATGATATATAAATTATAATATGAATTCTTTATTACTACTAATGCCACTATGACTTACTCAATCTAAAATAAGCACATTTTAAAATTAAAATAACCTCTATGAACATGTAAAAGCAACAAAATGGCTACGGATTTGGACAATGAATTTTTTCTTCTCAATATTTTATAAATTTCTTGTCAATATTTAATATATTTCTTGATCAAGAATTTTCTTATAAACTATCATGACTTGTATTTACATGGAGAGCATGCATGAGTGAATTTTCAATTTTCTTTGAATCAAAATGGTTCACTTGTATAAATAAACATTTGACGTGTTTGTGTTAATTTTGCAACTCAAAAAATAGATATTTGTATTTATTATTTTTTAGTAATTTGTAAATATAATGACCAGTGTTAAACTTATTCTTCTTTATCATATCTTAATCCTATTCCTCAAATTGATTCAGTATGGTTAATTGTTATGGTCTTAAAAAATAGTATTGATAGAAAAATTACATTTAGAAGTTGTGCAAAGTAGGAAAAATCTATATTTTAATTGAAAGCTATCATTGTGAGTATAAATAAATTAAAACATAGTGAATTAAAATATAATAAAATTCTAGTGTTTGATAGTACAAATAAATATAAGAAACTAGGAGATTAAATGACAAGCATAATGAATAATATGCAATATTGCATTTATTCAACCCAAGTTACATTAAGTACAAATTCAAAACCTTGCATATATTGGTTCAAGGAAGGTGTAATCCACCTATGAGGTGGATTGACAAGTGCCCCATGAAGTGGCACAAAAGAGTATACAAGTGTTCTATAGGTGTCAACCTTAGGAACATTTGGAGTTTCCAAACCAACAACCTCTATGACTAAGTCACTAACCTTGTGTGCCAAGTGTTGAGTGACATTTGAGGTGAGATGGAAAGTATTCCAACCTAAAAAGGTATGTGCATGAGGTTAACCAAATATCTTAGTAACCTCCAGAGGTCTGAAAGGTTGCACATTTGATTGCACAATATGTTATCTAACCTCGTCAACCAAAGTACACTTAACTATAGCAAATAGATTAAGTATTCACACTAACACCCCTCCTTTAGTGATACGTGAGGAGATCAAAAAAGTGTAAATAGATAGAAATGGGTCATTTCTAGTAAATGGAAAGTGCCACATGAAGTCGCACAAGTGAGTAGACACTTGTGTCCTATAGGTTTCAACCATAGGAACACTTGGAGTGTGCAAACCAACAACCTCTATGACCATGTCAGCAACCTTGAGTTCCAAGTGTTGAGTGATACTTGATATGAGATGGAAAGTATTCCAACCTCAAAAGGTGTGTGCATGAGGTTAACCAAATAACTTGGTAACCTCTAGAGGTCTATAAGGTTGCACATTCAATTAGAGAAGATGTTGTTTAACTTCATCAACCTAAGTTCATTTAACTTGTATATTGAATAGATTAATTATTCACACTAACACCCCAATTAAGTGATACTTGGGGAGATAAAAAAAGGTGAAATTAGATGGAAATGGGTCTCAGCTAGAGGCCAAGTTAGGTACCCATGTGCAATGCATTCTCTTACAAAAGGAGAAAAATTAGAAAACCCAATGGGAATGAAACTCCTTTCCAAAAAAAAGAATTACAAGGATTTAAACCCTTCTAAAAATATGTCCCTTGATTATAAGAACATGATGATGAAGAACTCTTGAAGCATGTATAAGTTGTAAAATTTTTCAATGATGGACTGATATTTGTTGGAATCAATGAATCTTCAAGATATGTGGATCAAGATGTGAGATAAAAACATTGCATGAGTGAATTGGCGAACACTACTCAACCAATATACACAAAGATTATCAAACTATGAAGTTGATAATACAAATAGTACTAAGAGAAGGAGTACTAGAATATCAAAATGTGATCCACTGAAACAATCCCCCATATAAGAGATCAAAATAGAAGGTTCATGAGGCATCCCAAAAAGAAGATTCTACTTCACTAAAAGAAGCATTAGCATAACATTTCATAGTACCCCTTTAATGCTATCAAAATATAAGTAGAACAACTAAGATCAAGAGTGTGTAAAGAATGTAGCAATGTACAAGGTGTGCTCTAAGACACAATCACATGAGGTGAGAATCACAAAAATCCATGTTGTGATGGCATAGTCCCCCATCACACTTTATAATTCAGTGTACATAAAATAATTTCTCGAAATTCCCTCCCTACGGAACACATATTCAGTTTTGTGGCACTTAATTTAAGTGTGTTTACAAACTTATTTGCTATTTGAGTTAGAACTAGTTTATTGTCATGAGGTTGTTTGAGAAGACAAGATTAAGTTATGTCTTACAAACTTCAATAAAAGATTAAAAAACATAAAATTACAACCTCATTATGATAACTTCCACCATTTTCCAAATTCATTGCAAAAGAGAAAAAATGACTCCTCTTTAGCTAATAGGCTATTCTATGTGGGCGAAGCCCACTGGCATTTCCCCCAGTCTGACGCTGGAAAAAATGTGGGGTTCCTATCCAGTCTGATTAGCTCCCTGCAAAACATACCCGTCACGTCATATTCAACAGGTAGGTCAATCGTTTGGTTCTCCAACTTTATCATGTCCGCTAAATTCGTCTGCAAGTTTTTGGGGATTATAAAGGCAAAACAAAAAGGAAATTTCAACCCACTGTAAAGTTTTAAAAAAAAAGCGCCACCATTTTTCCCCGTTGTAAGATGGTAAATAAGGAGTTAAAAGGAAGAAAAAGAAATTATATTTTATCTTTAATGATCGTGCTGCCAGGCTGTCAAGCTCATCCACAAGAGGGATTTCTGTATACACCGCATGCCAAAAGACAAACAACAAGAATTAATTTGCCTTCCTATGAAATTTTTTTCAAATTGTATGGACGTATTTAGAGATTATATTTAAGATATTTATGTTAACTTGCAAATGAATATATATTTAACTAATTAATTGTTATATTAAATATTAAATGAGGATTAATATATTAGATTTCACATATTTTTTAATTAATTATATTAAATGATAATAGTAGTTTATATATCTTAATATTAATCTATGTAGTATAGGTCGAGAGATAATATTTTAGAGGAGTATATTTTATTTTTTACTCTTTCTTCTAATTAAAAAAATACCCCCGTCCACGTCTACTATATAGATTAATATTAATATATATATTAGAATATTATTAAAAGATATTAATATTATATTATTATCAATATTATATTATTAATATTAGTACTATTTGATAGTAATATGTTATTATTAATATGTGATATTACTATTGTTAAATTTATATTATAATTATTATAAAGTAATTTTTTTATTTTTATTTTATTATTCTAGGTTTAAGGCTAGGGTTAAGGTTTATTGTTAGTGTTAGTGTTAGGGTTAGGGATATGGATAGAATTAAATTTAGGGTTACAATTATAGTTAGTGTAGGTGATTAATTGTATTCTCAATTCTAATTTGAACAATAATTGAAATAATAGTTCTATAACTCTTAACTTAACCCTAAATCATAAATCATAAGCCCTAATCATAACCCTAACTTATACCTAACCCTAGCCAAAAATCATAATCATAACCCTAACCTAACCCTAATCTTAACCCTATTTCTCATAACCCTAACACTAAATTTAACCATAACTCTAACCCCAACCCAACCCTAAACCATACCCACAACTAACTCTATCCTTATCATAAACCCTAAACCATAAACCCTAATCATAACCATAACCTTACCATAACACTAACAAAATACCATAATCATAACCCTAACCTAACCATAATCGTAACCTTATTTCTCATAACACTAACACTAACCCTAACCCTAATTCTAACCATGATCATAACCTTAACCCTAATTCTTTTTCTCATAACCCCAATCTCAACCCTAAAAAAATTCTTAACCTTAATCCAAAATCCTATCTCTAATCCCAACCCTAATCCCAATCATAAATGTAACTCTAAACCTAACCATAAACCATAAACCCTAATTGTAACCCTAAACTAACCCTGACTTTAACATGAACCCTAACCCTAACCATAATCTTAATTATAACTGTAAATTGTAATCCTAATCTCAACTCTATTCCAAACACTAATCCTATTCTTAACAATAACCCTAACCCTAGCCTTGATCCTAACCTTAATCCAAAACTAAACCCTAACTCTAATCCTAACCAAAACACTAATTGTATTCATAACTCTAATCCCAAAAATAACTATAACTCTTAACCCTATACCATAAACCATAAGAGCTAATCGTAACCCTAACCTATACTTAATACTAATTGAAAACCGTAATCATAACCCTATCGTAACCCTATTTCTTATAACTCTAGCACTAAACCTAGCCAAAACCCTAACCCCAACCCTAACCATAGACCATACCCACAACCTAACCCTATCCTTACCATGATCCCTCAGCCATAAACATAAACCTAGAACCTAACCATAATCGTAACCTTATTTCTCCTAACCCTTACCCTAACAATAATCCTATTCCTAACCCTAACCCTAACCCTAACCCCAAATAAATCCCTAACACTAACTGTAACTCTAACCCTAACACTAACCATAACTCTAACACTAAGCCTAACCCAATTTGTAACCCTAACCATTACCATAATCATAACCTTGTCCTTAACCCTAACCCTCACCTTCATCCTATGCCTAACCCTAACCCTAACACTATTCCTCATAACTATAATTGTAACTCTACCCCTAGCCCTAAACCTAACCATAATATTGAACCTAAACCTAATACTAACCCTATTCCTAAATTTAACCCTAAACTGCAACCTAACTCAACTTTAATTCCCAATCATAACCACAACTCTAAAACTAACCCTAAACCTGAAATGATAAACCCTAATTATAACTCTGAACTAACCAGGTAACCCTAATCAAATACCATAATTGTAACTCTAACCTAACACTAATCCTAACCCTTTTTCTCATAACATTAATCCAAACCTTAAACCATAAACCCTAATGGTAACCCTAAACTTTCCCTAACTCGAGCCATAAAGCATAATCATATCTCTAACCTAACCCTAATCTTAACCCTATTTCTCACAATCTTAACAGGAAGCCTAAGAATAACTCTAACCCCAACGCTAAACCTAAACCATACCCATAGCTAAAGCTATCCTTGTCATAAATCTTAAAACATAAACCCTAATCTTAACCCTATTCTAACCCTAATGCTAACAAAATACCATAATTGTAACCTTAACCTAACCATTATCATAACTTTATTTCTCACTAACACTAACTCTAACCCTAACCCTAACCCTAACCCTAACCCAAACACTAACCTAACCATAACCCTAACCAAATCCCTAACTATAACTATAACCCTAACCCAAACCCAAACTCCAACCCTAACCCTAACCTTAATTCTTTTTCTCATAACCCTAACCATAACCCCAACCTTAACCCTAACCATAATCCTAACCCTAATCCAAAACCCTGACCCCTAGGATCTCCTCCAATCTAATGCCGGTGTGGAGAACTTAATGGAAAAACAAAATCAGTATGTGGTCATTTACCTCATTTACGACAAAAGGACAATTTGTAATCTAATTAGCCTATCGGCATAAGTATTGCACCTCATTGGGGTGCAAGTGCTAGTTTACAAATTTTTAACTAAGGAAAAAATTGTACCTCCTCCCATACACTTCCCCTTTGCCACATTCATTGCAAAAGAAAAAATTAACTCCTTTTTTACAATTTTTCAACTACGAAAAAAACAAAGTAACCCTTTTTTACAAACACTAAATGAGTTATTGGTTTGACGTGACCGCTATAATTTTATCCTTTATTCTAATGGTTGTAATAACCACTAGTTGTTATATTAGTTGTTGAAAAATGGAAAGTAATGTGAACAAAAAATGTTATAACTAAAAGGACATTTAACGTAGGTACGAAGTACCTCGTCATTTGGTCAAACTGAAAGAGGTCACCTTCTGTTGGAGAGTTCTCGATCATTGTGCAGGCAATTGACCGAGTCAAAAGCAATGTATAGGAGTTTTGAGCAGATCTGGGGCTGTAGATTATGGCCGCTCCTTCTAAATGGATGGATTGCAGATTAGTGCGAATGTGGGAAACCATCACCTGACCTCTGTTTAGGCGTGACTTGGACACCACCTGTGGTGTATGCGACCGTGACTTGAACACCAGCTGTGTGCAGTACCTCGCAATGGCGCGGGTCAATACTAGCCAGCGTGAGCAGAGCCATTCTCGAGCAAATCTCCCCTCGCAGGTGAACGCGGCTGAGACGGTGCAGAAAACTTCATCCTAAGGCACACTTGCCTCTGCAAACTTTCACCCATGCTTTTGCAAATTGCGCCATTTGAAGAGGCGCCCATTCTCGGTGCATTAGCAACCAAAAAACTGCCCCTTTACTACCAAATTGTGCCTCTGCTCGGCAAAAATTTATGGCACCTTTGCTCAGCTAAAACATCGCGTGTGTTGTGTTAAAGGGCTAGGATGAGATTTCTTTCAAACACCACAAAGAGCGCAGGCTGTGGATTGCTGCAATGACCACACTGAATGGTGGTTGCATGGAGCTGCGCCGAGGGATGAATGGTCAAGGGGGGTGTGCAAATAAAAGACTATCGCCGTTCCAACAAAAAAATCTTATCTTTCTGCAAATAGTGTGGCCAAATGGATGGTGAGTCGCCTCCTCACAGGTCTGTAGGAAAATCTTCAGCCTCCAAAAAAATTCCTTCTTGGATTTGCTTCCAACGTGACCTCCACTCTGCCTTCAATGCCGACAATTCCCATGTCTACAATGGCTGGAGCGATACGTGGGGTCGGCAGTGGATATTTGACTTGCTGCAGATTTTCGCCTATTGTTGCCTCAATTTCACCTCTACGAATAGAGATATCACACCTCCAATCGTGTCTTCGATGTGAGGAAAGAGATAAAACTTTTCTCTAGAGACACAGATGGAAAATGTGCAACAAAGAATTTCAAGTTGTCGATACAATGTAGGATTAACTTAGAGACAGGGGTACACGATTCATCAGATTTTTAGGGTGGCACATACCTTCTTTGCTTCAGTTTCTGATCCATAGACATTTAAAGAGGCATCGGGCATACCAAACTCGGATATTGTTGTGGATGAGGAATATGAATCTTTCATTAGAAATCACACTTGGGATTTAACTTCACTTCTTAAGGAAGTGTAAGAGAGGGAGACCACCACGTGCAAAGCCTCAAGTAACGAATGGCCAAGATGCGGAAGACTGCCCTAACTTGCCTCAATTAAAGGGGTGTTAGGATATGTGGGACAAGAATGGTGAGGACTATGCGGTCCTTCAACTACTCTATAGACTTGAAATGTAAGATGGGGCTAGGTGAGCCGATCTTCAGGTTCAACATCTACACCTCAGGAAGCTCTATGCCTGAGGACGAAAGCACAGTGCGCTGGCGTCCATACAACCAGACAACAACAGAGACAAGGTAAAACCTAAGAAAATGACTAATGACCCAGCTAACTACCACTAAAGGGCCAAAATGACATAACTAAATAAACTAAGTACTACCTAATGTGATAAAGAAAAAATGTAAGAGTAAAGGTGGCAAGAAGGATCTCACAAAGAAACTCGTTCGCCAGCTAGCTCCTCAAAAGCACATTCACCTACACACACAAAGGAGAGGAAAATGTTGGGTGGTTGTATAGGGGCCTGCCTCAGTCAAACCCCTATTTAGGTGTTTCCACTTCCATGGACAACCAAGAAAGCGAGATAAAGAAAACAATGTAATAAAGAGCACAAAAACACTACAAAACAATAAATATGCTAACTCAACCAAGTGATAGAGGAGAGGAGAGGGAAGCTTACCACCTCCACCAAGAGCACTTGAGGCTGCTTGGGGGAGAAAATGAGAGTACTCGAGCCTCTGCTACAATGGTGTGGTCCTAAACTTGCTCTACTGAAGTGATGGAGTGGATATTTTGCTGCTATGAAATGCTTGGAATGCTACTTGAGAGCTTGAGAGTGAGTGTAAGATGATTGTAGAAGCTTGTGAATGAAATGAAGAAGTTGTGAAGAGATGAAATGCTTGTTGGAGGGATGAATTTGAAGAAGGGATGGCGAAAAATGATCATATTTGGGTTAGTCGACTGAAGAGGGCATTACAACTTGACTCCCAATGAGAAGTGTAACATCTTTGTAGGTTCAGCCACAGGAATCTGCCAGGGATGTAAGAGCATCACGCGGGTGTCCCCAACAAAAATTCCTCCTCCAACACTCAAAATAGGCACTAAGTGTGTTGAAAGCAGCGGGCTTAACTGGAATTAAGCCGCTGAACTTGGTTTTCTAAGGTGGATAAAGGCAAAAAGGGGATTTATAGTACATGGGTGCAAATTCACTCTCATACAAGAAGATAGTTTGATGTAGTTGGATATATCAAACTAAATTTGTAGCAGATGGGTCAATTGATAAGCAAAAAGAAAGAACATATCTATCCTTAGTAAAAGATGGATGGGAAAAGCCTTTGAAACATCAGTACATAATTTTAATCTCTGAGTGTTGTAGGTTTTAACATGGTATCAAAGCCATCTATAATTTTAGCAGGCTATTGAGGTGAATCAGTTAATTGTATTATTTGTTTGATCATTTGTCTGAGCTAACTGATGTTCTTTTGGGGGGTGGAATTATTATTGCAACCCTTACAATTGGTTGCAACTTCAACTTTCCTTGAGAGGTCAATTAAGGGGATTTATTTTCATCCTCTATAAATGCATGGCAAGACAATGAGAGCCTCTATTTTTTTTGAATTTTCATATTATAGATAATATTTTTGTAGGGCCAACAACCTCACAAATATGTGGAGTTTGTGAAGTGTCAAGGGCCAACTACCTACATCTCTTGTGGAGTTCGCGAAGTGTCTAGCAAAGGCCATGATTTGAACGGCTATGGGACATTTCTCAATCACAACTCATATTCGTGAGGGCGCGTTTTAAATTCTTAAGGTGGAGGGCATGATTTAACCTAGCATGGGTGGTTTGGTGCAGTACAGGTTGTGATTTTTTGTCCCCATCTATAATTTGGGGTCACAATTATCTCCCAAAGTAACTGCATGTTATTCTTTTTTAAATCTATGATCTAAGATCTCTTTTAATATTCCTTTTAATCTTTTGTGGCATATTCTTAGTCAGCCAAGAATCGACTTGCATTTGAATTTAGTTGAGGTTAGGCATGAGGTGTATTTGGTGATTTGGATGGGGGTTTGACAACCATCAATTTTATAGTGAAAGGGGGGCAACTATTCCTTTCAATTCATGCAGTCATTTTAATTTTTTCCTCTCTTTTTGTGAAATTTTGCACTACATCTTTTTTCTAAAAATCAGAAAAAATATTTTTGCAATGAGGATCAATTATAATTATTTTGTAAAGGGTGAAAATTTCAAATTGTAATAACCTTTGCACCATAGTTTGGATTCGAGTTCTATTTTTTTCAAAAGTGTATATTTTCTCGCAACAAATCCAAGGAGCATATTATCATACTCATTTTATAAAGTGTTTTTTTTTGCCTCCTTTTGGTTTTAAATTACAAGAACACTTTCTATAAAGTGCCAAATAGGGGGGAGGGGGGGACAAATACTCAAGGGAGGGTGTTGTGTGTGATCCATTTCACATTTCCTCAAGAAGTGCTTGTGTGTGTTGTGTTTTCCTTTCACTTCTGCATGCATTTCTAATTTCTTTCTTTTCATATTTCTACAAGAAACTATCTAAGTCTAGCAACATGGAGGCTAATGTAACTATACAAACCCTAACACCTTTCAATTATCATGATTGGAAGATGAAAGTAATTCTTCTTCTTAAGAACAAAGTTTTATATAGGGTAACTATGGAAATAGAGAAAGAACCTACAATAGCTAAAGGAAAGGAAAATATTTTCAATAAGTGTGATCAAGCATTTTGCTTCTTATGTCTAAATTTATCTCCTAATTTGTTGTTTCATGTTGAGAACTTAAATACACCCAACCAAGTTTGGGAAGGTCTTGACAAACTGTTTGGAAAAATAGATGAACTTTGAAGCCATGATCTAGAAAATCAACTCTTAGGTCTTAGTCCTAGGAGTTTCTCAAATTTACAAGAAATTTTCACTAATTTTAAATATTTAAAATTGTAATTAAAAGATTGTGGAATTGATAAGAAATAGGATCAATTAATCATTTCTATACTTTCCAAGCTAGGTCCAATTTTTTTGTGTTCGTATAAACTTTCTACTCTACTAAATGGGTGCTTGGAGCCTCATGATCTATATCCACACTTGATAACTTTATTATTGATCTCACAAAGAAGCAAGAAAAATTAATTCAAATGGGTTGTTTGATATCTACCAAGCCTTGAGCCCTATTTGTAGGGAATAATACACATCAAACTTCAAAATGGAAGAACACTAAAAATGACAAAGAAGTTAAGAAAGAAGGTAAATTTGATAACTCCAGAAAGGACTCTCAAGATAAAAGGAGAGTTAAATGTAACTTTTGTAAGAGTCTTGGACACAATGAACATCAATGAATGAAGGAAAAAATTGAGGTTCTACAAAAAAATCTCAAAAATAATAATATAGGGCTACCTGATTCTATCAAGGCATCTTCATCAAATCAAGGTAATACTAAGTCCACAAAGAGAAATCAAAGGGAAAAGACTTAGTTTCTACAACATCTTTATCTCCATCATGGAATATAGCCTCTGGTGTTTCACACCATATCAGTTCTTCATAGCCTATATTTTCATCCTTAGAGCCATTCAATATGTCCACAATCACCTTTGGTGATGATACTCTAGAATTGGTAAAAGGGAGAGGGTAGGTTGAAGTTGAAGGAGGAAAATTTGCAAATGTTCTAAGTGTACCTTCACTATCAACTAATCTCCATTCAGTGTATCAAATAACTCATTTAGAGAAGGGAATGACGGTACACTTGTCTCCAAATTTATTTGAGACAAGATAATTACAAAGAAATGATTTGGTAGCAATAGAGGAGGAAAATCACCAATCTAGATCATGTAACTTCTCCAATTTTATCACAGATGTTTCTCCAAGAGCACTACTACCTCATTTAGATGAAATTAGAAAAATATGGCATAAGTAGTTTGGCCATCTTAACTATCACTAGGGTGCTGCCACAATAGTGGTTTACACTTTCTAGGAGATCCTATTTTTTGTTGAAATCACATATATTTAGAAAATATAATGATTTAAGCCTTGAAAAGTTTCATTTAAAAGATTCCAATTGAAGAGGGTTTCATCAAACCACCTTAGACCAAACTCCCTTGGATAGAACCCTTCTATTGTTAAACCATACCGATAATGGAGTCTCCTTTACACCTATCAAAATGCTGATAAAAAAAAACTTTTCATTTACCTTTTTGGAGATCAAATGAATTCATTTAAAATTTATATTTTGTAAGTATGTAGTCCTTATTATAAGCTTCTAAAAAATTATAATTTTAATTAAATTTAATTTGATTATTATATTTAATTTTTATTTCTTGTGAATGTAGGTTTTTCCCCAAAAATCAAGCTCTATGTTCTGCACATGTGGAAAAATAGAAGATTATCAAAAGAAAATTTTGAAAAATATGAGTGCACTAGATATTGAAGTCCTTGATCCAACAAAAAAAAATTGAATTTCAATACATACAAAAAGAGTTACACATTATACAGTTTGCCTATGTCCGAATTGTAATTGGTTTTACTTCAAAACTTGATTAAGGAAAAAATATTTAGTAAAACACTACCTACCTGACTAGAAGCACCAGATATTGGAGTTACAAATCTAGATTCAAAATAATTAGAATTTTATCCTTCATATAAAAAAGTTATGCATTATACAATGAGCGTCACTTTTTAAAAATGTTTTCTGAAAAAAGACTAGTTTTTGAGTGAGATGGAAAAAGAAGTGCAATCTGATTCCAAATATTTTGAAAAAAAAATATTTGGAATCTATAGAAAAAATGTCACAAAACTCTATTTTGCATCATCTTCAAATTCCTCACAGTTTAGCCGCTATAGGTGCCCAAAAGTGAAGATTTTGTTAGAAAAAATTATTTCAACGTCTAGTTTGGCCAAAAATTGTAAACCACTAAATTGTGGGATCACCTGCTATCTTGAGCAACTATGTCATCAAAATATGGTCAAGGGATTACCTAAGGTTAAATTATCAAAAGGGATCTGTGAAGGTTGTGCATTTGGTAAACATCTAGAAGAAAATATTCACAAAGAAAAATCATAGAGGGCAACACAAGCTTTAGAACTTGTATATAGTGATCTGTTCAAGGGGATTTTCCCCATTCATCTTTTACAAAGGCTAGATGTGTTCTCACTTGAATTGATGATTTCTCACATTTTACATCAGTCTACTTCCTTAGGAAAAAAAATAGAAATGTTTGAGTGTTTTCAATATTTCAAAGCTCTTTATAAAAAACAATCAAGGAAAGTCATTAAAGTTCTTTGAAGAAATAATGGGGGAGAGTATGCCATAAACCATTTTGAGCAGTTTTATATATCATAGGGGATAGATATGCAACATAGAGTTCCTTGTATCCCACAACAAAATGGTATTGTAGAAAGGAAAAATAGATCTTTAAAAGAGATGAATAATTGTATGATTCACTCTAAAGGCCTCACACCATCATATTGGGAAAAGGTAGCCAATTGTGCATGTTACATTCACAATAGTGTTCCACACAAGACCCTTGAAGGGTATCACTCCCTTTGAAGCTTGGGAACCATGGAAATTATCAATTGAACATTTAAGAGTTTTTAGCTCTCATGCCTTGGCACACATTTTGAAAGAACATCATAAGGCTATGGATCCACAATCCAAACCTTATATATTTGTCGGGTATCCAAATGGTGTAAAAGGCCATCACCTACTCCACTCAACAATACATTGAGTTGTTT
Organism: Sequoia sempervirens; assembly: GCA_007258455.2. Lineage (NCBI taxonomy): Eukaryota > Viridiplantae > Streptophyta > Pinopsida > Cupressales > Cupressaceae > Sequoia > Sequoia sempervirens. Next base: position 20,612 of record VDFB02145680.1, on the reverse strand, counting down.
ATTGAGAGAAGTGGTAAGTTTCAAGAAACATCTCTCGAAACTATATTGAACACTCCTCAACATATTATGGACTCACTAGATACTTTTTATAATACTGATGATTCAAATCATTCACAATAGATTCTTAGTGCAACTTCTTCTTCTTCTACGAGTTCTCACAATGATGATAGTGATGATGGTTCATGTCTTCATCTAGTTTAGGGATTGTATTGGAGGTTAATATTTTGCACCAGACTCACCCACATTTCACACTCTACACATGGTGAATACAGGGGTGGATGATTTAGCAGATGAAAAATAGATTCAGGCATACTTTTAGGGGGGCCACATACCTTCTTTGCTTTATTTTTTGACCCACATACATTTAGAGAGGCATTAGTCTTTACCAAAGTGGGATATTACTATGGATGATGAGTATGATTCCTTGATTATAAATAACACTTGGTATTTGACTTTACTTCCTAAGGGAAGGAAGAGACTTTGATTTAGGTGGATGTATCAAACTAAATTTATAGTAGATGGGTTAGTCAATAAGTACAATGCATGGTTGCTTGCAAAAAAAATTTCACAAGTTTTAGGCATTGACTATACAAAAATGTTTGAACCAATTGCTAAGATGACTTCAATTTGACTCAAAATTTCTATAGTCATAACACATGGATGGGATGTACATTAGATGGATGTGAAGAGTTTATTTCTTCACAGAGACCTTGTGGATGAAATCTACATGTAAGGACCACTAGGGTTTGTTTAGTATTCATCTTTAGTTTTTAGACTTAGGAAATATATCTATGGCCTCAAACAAGCTCTTAGAGCTTGATGTGCCAAGATGGATTCCTACCTCGTATCTTCAAGTTTGACTAGATTCCATTTCAATCCTTATTTGTATATTCTACAAACAGATGATTCACTTTTGATACTAGTTCTATATGTTGATGATCTTTTGATTATTGGGAGTACTTCATCTGCCATTGTAGCTATTACCTGATTTTTAGTTTCAAGCTGAAATCAAGTTTAGTTTTTGTTCTTTTTTTGTTGTTCATTTAAACATTTGAAAAGATAAACCATAGTCTGCTAAGTCAAGTCAATATGCATGATAGAGATTGTCAAATGAAACAAATTACATTTTCATTCCAATGTTGCAATTACAACAAATGAGAAATGAAAACCATATGTGCTACAAATGTAATATTTATTGATAATCATGAAGTGTACGTGTCCCTCACAAGCCAAGGGACTAACTTTACTTATTCAATGAAAATAAAGAACAGTTTATGCATGAATAAGTAAACAAATAAAATGTGCATATAAGGTGGATACAAGTCATTGCTTGAGAATGACTGGTTCTAAAGGTGTCATCTCACCCTACTACTGCCCCAATCTACTTGTGTCCTTCCTAGCTCCGTAGTGCTCCTAGGTCCTACATATAGCAATCACAATGACTTTAGAGCAATGCTCTAAGTAATGAAAGATCTCAAACCTTAAATACACACTTACCTATGCATGTATAAATAGATCTCTAAGTGCATTAAATAAGCATGCAAACTTTGGATGTCCTGGGAAATAGTGAAGTCATCAAACACATCCAAAATATGCATTTATTTTCTAACTCATTTGCTTCATGTGCAGATTTAGGAAAATTCTTGTTATTTTTTTAATTTACTTAAATGTAGCATGTGGGGTAAATGTGGCTCTCATGAGTGTAGAGCTCAACATGCTACCCTCTAATGTATTTATAGAAATATGAAATTGAGCAAATTGATCAAAGATATACATGTTATCAATGCATTAAATCAATATGGAATCACACTAGTTGATCAAATTTCATTATCAGATTCAAAAAATGCATCAAGTTCAATTATGCATCTCTTAAATAATGAGGGAGCAATCCAAAGTATTGTTAGCTCCCTCTAACCTTAACCTTATTGGACAACCACACATCACATCTAGGATGATGAGCTTTTAGGTCACCGACATAGGTGACATGTGTCTACCTAGTAGGATCAAAGTGAGGAGGTAGTGTTTATGTGTGGCACATGATCTAAAGGTAAACAATTGTTGTAGAAACCAGGTAGGAAACTTACAAGGGAATTAATCACACTCATGAGGGAACAAGTGAATCATGTTTTCATTCTAGAAACAAATGATAAATTATGAAGAAGCATGCAACAGGAAGAACAAGTACAGTCATGAAGCTATAGGGGAAAAACATTTGATGCATGCATACAATCTTAGTAGCATGACTATAAATGAGACAAATAGGTCCATCCTCTTTTAGGACTGTTGCAATGTTTGCAAGTGGATATGATGAGAGTCATGAAATATTCAAAACAATCATTAAGAGAAGTTGTTGTAACCAAGAAGAGATCCATAAAGCAGCCTTATTTCAACATGGTGAAAACAGTTTGAGCAAGTATCTTATTGCTTATCATACTAAAAGAATGATCAAGACATGTTAAGAGATCATCAATTTCATTGATATCTTCTTTTAGCTCTACCTTACATTATTTTTCTTTTTAGTAAGGTTTTGAGCTCCTTTATATTAAAGGGAGAGCAGGGTATCAATCCGTTTTAGACTATTTCTAAACAACTTTTGAAATACACATATAGTCTTTAAGAGGATCAAAGAGAAACAACTCTACATCATGAAAATAGAGTACCATCATCAAAAGGAAGTCCACATAAGCTATAGGCACATAAAGGACATAACAAAGTAATTTATAACAACATTAAAGGAGGCAGCCATGAATGAAGCTATAGATTCATGCTATTAAGCTACAAATGAGCATCATAAATAGTGATTGAATCAATAAATCCAACTTCCAAAGGATTCATCATGTAAACAGGGGTGAAGAGAAACATTATAAATGTGCACCATAGTTGAATAATGCAATGAAAGGAGCCAACAACTATGGAGATAAAATGACCATAAACATCAAAGGGTCTGTCAATTAGGAAAAGATAATGTAGACTTGTAGATTATCTTCACAAAATAGTCTTATGCATTTGGGATGATAGAGCATAGTATTGTTGAAGGTGACCATATATAAGGGAGTGTAATCATTAATCAAAATGTTCTCATGAGGGACAACTATAAAAGATAGAACATCCATATGACAATGTAGTGATAGACTCCCCTAGGAATGTAGAGAGCATGTTATATGAAGTGTATTTTTATGAGACTATAAAGCAAATATATTAGTTTATAGCTTCAAGATTGATGAATAAAATCATGAAATGATTATCCTTGATAGTGATTATAAAGAGAAAGATCTCAAGTTCATACACATAAGATTCAAAGGGACAGTAGGTAGACACAGAGGAAATTTTCAAGTTATAGGTTGGCAAAAATTTATGTGTCAAGATGTTTGATAAGAGGGAACAGTACTGGTAGTTAGAAGATGACAAAGCTAGCAAAAGGTGACTACAATAATAGAATTTTTGGCTTGAAGAATGAGGTCTTAGCTTTGGTATCAACTAGAATCCCACAAAGACATGGGATTTTAAGAGGATCATAGCTAGGTAAGAGTGCGAGGGACAATATTGTGATCACACAATCTTTAACTATGTAGACCAAGTGACTTTATTGAAGATAGAGAGGGTTTTCAAAGTTTTATGAAAAGAAACTCATATAGATCTATGTGATGCCCATGCATTTATCAAAATAGATGAGTTATTGAGAGCCTGTGTATTTGCAAGTGGAGAGATTCAAAGACCTCAACAATATCAAAGAATAAACCCTAAGTGTTTCACATCAGTACAAGGCGCAAAAGAATAAAGTTTTCATCACAAGTAGTGACCAAAAATATAGAGAAATACAGAGAAATAAAGCAAAACATGATCATTTTTTACATCAATACAACCCGGTCTACTCGAGTTTTCTAGAAATGTCAAGCAAAAGTGGAGAAAAGGACAATTTTTCCTCATATTTTGCATTATACAGCTCGAAATAACATTGAACCACTTACAAAAAAATGGCTCAAAATAGCATTTTTCCTATAGTAAAGAGACTCAATCAATGAAACTCGTGGCTACAAGCAAGAAAATATCAAATGTATTAATGATATGGAATACATAACAATAGGATTGGATAGAGTGAAGCCTTACCACATAGATTTGAGCATGACTTATATTGTTTCTACAGTCAAATCCTCCATGAAAGCTCAATGCAAACCCTCTGGAAGTGTCCTGACATAATGAGTGAAGTTTCCAAAAAACAAGTGCAGAGAGAAATGAGGAAAGTCTTTTCCTACATTTTGGTTTTAGGGTTTCTAAACCCTATGGAGGCTAATAGGTATTTTTTGTCTCATCTTTTAAAATTATGCAAACACATTTTAATATGTTGCATGGTTGGTGTTTAAGTTCATGCCTTAGGCATTTTTTCCTTTGGATGAATTTTAAGACTTAGGCATTTTTCTTTATACCTCATTTTGGAAACCACATTCATTAGATTCTTTCATTGACTTTTGAAATGCTAAGTCCTCCAAGACTTTGAAACAAACATACCTTCCAAGGATTTTGGAGTCGCGTATGCTCATATAGGCCAAATTTTTGGGACTTTTATTTGTCTTTGAAAAATGAGAGCTTTGACCAAGTGATAGTCCTAAGCAACTTATGGCTTTGAAATGCAAAAGTAGAGGCAATGAGAATTGATCAAAGGTTAAGGATTTGGAGGAGTTTTATTTTTTTCTTGAATGCTTTTACAAGAATTTAGATATATCATTTAATTTTGCATTAATTCAGATTATAAAACATTATTTAAGTGATTTGCAAATCATTTTATCTTGATGCAAAATATTGGTGTAATCCAAATCATGGCCTTTGTTTTGCATATTTTCAAATGTGAAGTATTTGATTAAATGTTGTGATTATAAACCATTTAATATAAATGTTATTTTAAATGCAAAGTTGAAAGAAGACATGTGTTGAAGAGGCCTATGCTTTTAAAATCTAGTCCAAGGCTATTTAGTTCTTTGAAAAGATACAAAAAGCATGAGTCAAACAACTGGCAGACATGTGGAAAGTGTGAGAGTAGTGTTTAACTGTTTTGGAGAGAAATGACTGTTTTGGAGGTTGTTTTTTCATACCTTCAGTGTGACCTTGGACTTAGCTTTATTTTTTTGCATTTGGAGGACCTTTTGGAGGGGTTTTGGAAGCTTCCATTTTGGCTTTTGTGCTTCATCTAACCCAGGGTTTCTAGAAGGACTTGTGTGGGCAGTTGGTTTTAGAATGGCTTAAGTATCTTCACACTTAAGTTTTTGGAGTTCTTTCTTACCAGTAGAAGGATAGCTTTTCTTTTAGAGCTAATTTTCATGAAGCAATATTGTAACTCAGATGGACTTGATGGACTTGTAATACAATAAGCACTTTGAATCAATAAAATAGAGAATTTTATCTTATCTTTTCATGTTTCATGGTATGTTGTTAATGATTGATCAGTTTCTCTTGTGAAAATTCATCTTTCCTTGCAAACTTCTCTCATGTTTATGCATCTATTTAGCAGAAAATGTATGTTGATAGGTTATAAGCTATGTTTTTTAGTAGTGTTGTTAGTTGTGAAACCTTTATTTTCCTTCTAAAAGTCTTGTTTATAGACCTCCTTATAAATTACTTATGTAAATTGCATTGGAAAGTGAGTTGTGTAAATCAAGTTTTATGATATTGATTTTAATGTGATAGGTTGTTATTAGGTCCTAGCTATTTTGATTGATCACCTTAGGTATTTTTAGTATTAGGTTCATTTTCATGCAATTCTTACCCTTTATCTCATTAATTAGTAGTTAGGTGGCATCAAAAAGGGAAGCCAACCCTTAATTTGGAGGTCTACTTTCGAATATGACACCCACAACTTGAAAGTAGTCCCATGTTACATCCAAACCTGTTGAGTTTTTTCATAGCTTGGCATTAGGGTGTAGATTTGGATCACTAACAATACCAGTGAAGACATCACTTCAAGACAAATTTGACATGACAGACTTAGGTTTATTGCACTACTTCCTTGACATTGAGATTTCCCAATCCACTTTAGGGATTACTCTTGCACAACCTAAGTTTACTCATGATCTACTTGCACGGCTTCACATGACTACTTGCAAACCATATTTGACTTCCTTTCTATTTGGAGTCAATCTTGAGACTTCTTGTACTACATCATTCCAGTTGATACTACATTGTATTGACAACTTGTTGGTATTCTTATATACTTTACTCATGCATGCTAGGTATTTCCTATGTAGTAGGCATGGTTTTGAGATATATGCAGGAACCTCATGAGCTACATTGGAAAGTAGCTAAGAGGATCCTTCATTCCCTTCATGGTACTCTTGGGTTTGGGATTCACTATAGAGTTGGTTCATCAATTGACTTAGTTTTACAAATTTAGATTGGGTTGATGACACTAAGCATCACAAGTCCACTTTAAGTTATAGTTTTTCACTTGGTTTAGGTCCTATTAGTTAGTCTAGCAAGAAGCATAGTACAATTGCTATATCATCCATAGAGGTAAAGTTCACAGGAGTTGTTAAATCAGCTATACAGTCTATATGGCTTTAGGGCATTCTTTTTGAGTTTGGTATGTCATTCAAGTAGCCTATAGTCATTTATTATGACAACGAGAGTACTATTTGGATATGTAGGAATTCAATTCAGCATCAACAAACCAAATACATAGAGATTCATATTCATTATATTTGAGAGTTTATTCATGGATAGATCATCGACTTAGTCTTTTGCTAGTCTTCAGAGTAGGTTGCTAACATCTTCACCAAACCCTTCAATGAGAGAAAGTTCATTTATCTACAATCTCTTCTTGGTGTGGTGTACATCAGCAACATCATTATCCTTGGGGGGATTTCTAGTGTTATAATCTTCTCTTTTTTTGGAGGATAGCTTTTTCCCACTAGGTTTTCTATCTTACTCCATTTTTTACAAAGATTGCATTGTATATGAGTACTTTATCAAGCTCCATGGTCAAAACTAATTTCTTTTGTATTGTGCATGGGTACCTCACTAGGCTAGTAGTTGGGACCCATTTCATTCATGCCCACCTATGCTATGCTTAAGGGTGGGGGTTGTTAGTTTATATATTGCACTTTATTGCACTTTGCATACACTTGGCTTACTTAAGCCTAGTTAGGTGTCCATTGACTCTTTCTCAGCGAGGTGTCAGTGATGATAGGTGTCTTGAGTGGTGTCAACTCACATTTGACACCTCTTTCTTCATTCGTGGTAGGTAACTCACCACCACTCTATTTGTGAGGAGTCCTATCCTCAATTCATGGATGATGGTTGCCTCCCTCATTCCTATTTATGTACACCTTCTTAATCTAATCTATAGATCGACTATTATGCAATTGTATTTTCATTATGCTTGATTATAATATCTGAGTGTTGTAGGTTTTTTCATTTCATCTTCTAGATCCTCCTAGTTTCTTATATGATTTCAGAGTTGGACGTGGATTTTTGCAAGTTGAAAGGTGAATCATTTCATTGTATTTTTTTGACCAATTCGTCTCTTCTCACATGGAAAGGCATTCAACCCAAGCAGAATTCTTCTCTTAGCTGGCATTTGAAATCTCTGTGTAAACCGGGATATCTTTGCAACCTGTGGCAATTGTGACCCCTGCCATTTCCTGGTAGTTTCGAGCTCCGTTTGGAGTCAATTGAGGGGCAGTTTTGTTTTTTTAAAAGGGAAGCTATCAAAGCTAGGAATTGTTGTTGCTCTTTACAGATCTACGACCGTGAATGATCAGATGTGCCTGTGAATCATAATCTTTGGTGCAACCCACAATCATATTTTTCACTGCAACCCATAAATCTTTACTTGCCAATCTTTATCACGACCCATAACTCTCTAATCTCCATGACCCATATCTATTTGGCATTTCTCTGTAAGGATCTAGCATATTTTGGGGCTGTGATCTGGGGTTTGGGAGGCTACATGGGATGAGGGATGACTCGGTGTTGAAAGAGGCAGGGTTATTGTTGAGGGCCTGATTTGTGTTGCTCAGGGCAAGATTTGTGTTGTTGAGTCGACGATTCTTCTATTGGACGATTGTGCAAGCCACAATTTAACTCTTTTAGGCTACAATAGGGTTTGGGAGGGGCGATTTCAACCATCCACGGGCTTTTTGGAGACTTTATTTGCTTTGCAGCCCATGAATCATCCAAACTCTCTGCTTTGAAATTTTTGTGGGAGGCGTGTTTGTTTTTTGGAGTGTGTGTTTGTCTCCATACCCGCGACCTTTGTTTCCTATGTGTTGGGCACTCATACAGCTGTGAGAATCTCTATGTTTTGCCTTTTATAGTCATGATTTTTCTTTTGAAATCTCTGATTTCATTTGCACAATGTGTATGGTTTGATCTGTGGAAAGGGTAGGACTTTGAACCATGAAAAGGGGTACGATTTTACTTTGTAATATCTGATTTTCTGTGGAAATGGCCGCGCTGAAATCTCGGACAGGCTGTGCTTGAAATCTCTCAAGCTGTGCCTAAAATTTGTTCGTGAAAATTATGCACAAAGGTGGAGGAGGTGAGAAACTTGCCGTGGGGTTTTGAAATCATAACGGGTGTCAACTTTAGCCCTTGGTCAAGGGGGCTTAATTTTATCCCATTTTTTCCTCTGAGTTCTAAAATTTTGTACTAAAATATTTTTCAAGCAAATCTGAAAATTATTGTTGGAAGGAAGATCCATATTTTGTAAAAGTTAAAAAATGAAAGCTTCATAATTTTTGCTCCGTAGCTCAAAATTGAGTGCCTTTTTTCTAGCAAAAGTGCTAGTTTTTAAAAAAAGCACTCCTATAAAGTGCAAACTTGGGGTGAACAAATAATCAAGGGAACAATCTTGGTGCTTTTTTATTTTTTTATTTTTTTGTTAGTTCATGTGATTATGTCTCTCACAAATAATCCCTTCCATTAGAGTATTCTGTAGAATCCGCATAATAAATGGAAATTTAATTGTGATATTGTGGAAAGAATAGGCATACAACAAAAGAATGTTGGTTTCATCAATTTGAGGAAATGAAAAAAATTCTTCTCAATCATGGTATTACCTTATCTCATCTTCCAACCCATGCAAAAGAATCATCCAATTTCACTTAGAAATCTTGTGGGACATCATCCTTTGAGGATGAACTGATGTAGTCTATTGACTTACATTAATATCTCATCTCTCATATCACTTGTTGCTACATATGAACCAATTGTTGACTCATGCATGAGTTCCATGGATTATTTGCACGAGGTAATTGCTATCATCATACTAAATCCACCACATTGGGATGCATATCTATCAAATATAGCATCTTTGTTTGTAGAATCCCACCTTGAAGATTTGGATAGCAGCATTGAGGACATTCGTCTTCTATTTGATGATAGCTTTGATGAAGTTGCATCACCCTTGCCATATTTGGATATTTCTTTTACCTCACCAACATCAGCTTCTATTGTGATAGATTATGTAGGCATTCATGAGTTGAGATATCCAACTCAGTTATCATCTACTACAGTATTAGATTCACATAAGTCTAGACAAGACCATACATCCATGGTCAATGTTTTAGAATCTTTTATGGTACTTGATTAATCACACATTGTCATTTTCTTGGAGATCATTGAGCGTCATTCGAAGGCATCATTAGCATTTTTTTAGTAATTGTATTATTTGCAACATTCAAAGACATTCATCTTACTTCCTGGACATTCCTACCCAGAATGGGAAGTAATCTTGCTCGCATTATTCATGTTGTTTTTTCGCAAGGGAAGGACTGGTTTTTAGCATTCATGGATCATCTTCAACATTCAATTTCGAGCATCTACTAGTACTATGTGGAGTACATCACTTCACATTTTTTGGGGCAGTCACATGATCTTCTCTACTTTCTATCCTAAGGGGAGAACATATTGTGCTTTGTGCTAGAAGTAGTTCTTAGGGAGTCATCATGAGTCCTCCATATATCACTTTTCTTCTTCACTTGTACATTTCATTGTATTTGCATTGTATTTGCACCATTCTCTTTTTTAAGAGGGGTTTTTAATTCTCATTGGGTTTTTCTTATTTGCTCCACTTTTGAGAGATTGCATTATACTTGGGTAACTTATTAGGCTTCATGGTCGGGACCCATTTCTTTTACATTTTATATGGGTACCTTACCAAGCTAGTAGCTAGGACCCATTTCTTTAATACCCACCTAAGCTATGCTTAAGGGGCTGTTAGTGTATATATTGGATACACAAGCTTTAAGCCTACTTTGGTGTCCATTTATCCTTTCTCACACAATGTGTCAATGTAGATAGGTGTCCATAGAGGTGTCAATTCATTTTTGACACCTCTTCCTTATTTTTGGTAGGAAATTTGTCTCCACTCCATGTGTGAGGAGTCTTATCCTCATTTTGTGGAGATTGGTTACCTCTCTTATTCCTATTTATGTACACCTTCTTGATCTAATACTTTGGGTCAACTATTATACAATTGTGTGTTCATTGTGCTTACTTTCAATCTTTTATATTGTAGGTTCTCACATGTCCAACTTTGATACCATATAAGAAATTAGGATATCTAGGAGATAAAAGACAAGCACAATTGAACAATGCACAATATTGAATTTAGATGACCCATATTTTATTGAGTATGAATTCAAAACCTTGCATATGCAGGAAAGGAAGGTGAAATCCACCTTTGAGGTGGATTGACAAGTACCCCATGAAGTGGCACAAAAGAGTAGACAAGTCTCCTATAGGTGTCAACCTTGGGAACACTTGGAGTGTGCAAACTAACAACCTCTATCACCAAGTCATCGACCTTGTGTGCTAAGTGTTTAATGACATTTGAGGTGAGACGAAAAGTCTTGAAACCTCAAAAAGTTTGTGCATGAGGTTAATCATATAACTTGGTAACCTCTAGAGGTCTAAAAGGTTGCACATTCGGTTAGACAATATGTTGACTAACCTCATCAATCTAAGTACACTTAAGGATAGTGAATAGATTAATTATTCACACTAATAAGAAAATATTTTAATTTTTTAATATTCAATTACTTATCCCATAAGAAATATTTAACTCTAAGGGAAACATGAAAGTATGTATTTGTTTACATAAAAGATACATATTGGAAAAAAATTGATAGTAGAGAGATATCTACTTTAATTCAACAACAATTGTCAGGAATCTATTTTAGCAGAGGGTTTGATTTTTAAAAGGATTAAGCTAGTTAGGGTTCAAAATTTTCAAGCATTAAGCTAGTTATGCAATTTGATAGTATAGAGAAGCCTCTTGGAGATTGATTTACACAATTGACTTGGCTACAATCTACCATAATGCAAACAAAACTAGGGTAGATTTGATTTTTAATTTTTCATTATAAATTTTGAACTGATAAATTGCTACAAGAAACATTAGACCCATGTACCATTAATTAAAGTTAAGAATAAGGTAAAATTTTGATCATTTGTAATGTTCAATATCATAATCCTATTAGATAGTCTCTCGAATAAAAAATTGTGGTTGGTTGGTGTCTATTTGTTACATCAACCCCATACAATTCCAAATTTATAAAATGCACTAGACCAATTAAAAACATTACTAAAATCACATAATTTTCTTTAAAGAAACAAAATATCTCTACTATTGATATCATGAAAGATAATAGTTCATCCTATATATTTTTGGTTGAAAAGTATTATGCCACTTGAATATATATATATATATATATATAAATAATCCCATTCAACAACAACAATTCGACTCAAACTTTTTCCACTCATAGATGGAATAATAACTCTTGACACACTCTAGATTTCCGTAAAAGATAGAGCGGATCACATACCTTATCTTCGTTTGATATTATATAGAAATTAGAAGAAATAATTGCTGCAAAAATGTGAACTCATAAAGTGACAGTTGTGTTTTGGTTTATATTACCAATGAATTTGCTTCTTGTCTGATAGAAGAGTTTGAACAATTGGTTACTATCAAAGAGAATCTAACCATGCACTGAAGGAGAATAATGATGATGTTTAATACAAAGGATATTAAGGCTTTGAAACTAGTTTGTTGGGTGAAGAGAAAAATCCTATTATAACAGGGCAGTCATATGACTCTTTGAATTTTATAATTTTATATTTTGATATGAAGGAAAACTCTTGTTATTCCTATCCAAGTTCTTATAAATAGGAGTATAATTGTGAATCGCGGGGATATTTTTTGCTGGTCTACAACTGGGAGCTTTGTACAGGAGAAATTAGTGTCTTTGCATTCCTTTTCTTTTAATTAAGACTTACTTTTCTGATGTCAAACATTTCTATCGAAAACTAATTATTCTTTTGGTTAACTAGTTTTGTTATTTTTATTTCATTTTCTTCTCATTCAAAATGTTTAGACAATTCAAAATTCTATGTGCTTCTATATTTGTTGTCATTTTTCCTTTCTCATTTTGTTTAGGCAATCTATATTTGGGTCTTATGTTCATAGTTATTTGCTTTTATTTTCTTTTCTGCATGTATCTTGTAATTTTAAATTAAAATTACTTAAAAATAAAAAATTACATCATACAAGGAAGCTGTCCCTCTTAAATACAGAGGAGTATAATGAACTTCATATTGATTTCTACATTTATTGACATATTTTGTTGGCTAATGATTTCCTATGAATAGAATCACCTAAGAAACTTTTTGTATGAAAATAAAATGAGATGGGCCAACATTTCATATGGAATTAATTACATATGACATGTTTTGAAAATATGATTATATTATTCCTAATGAAGCTGGATTTATCAATTCCAATGGCATGGAAATAAATTGAACCTCTTGAATATAGATCCCTTGGACATTATGCTACCGTCACTTTTTATGTTTCATCAAGCTTCACGTTAATTGAATTAGCCTTATTATAGCTCAATAATCCTTTTTTTAATTCTAACAATCTGTGACACTAGAATGCAGACCAAATGATCATGCAGAAAAAATCATTTTTTAATATGTTGTCATAAGAAACATGTTGATATCATTTTTTAATATGTTGTTATAAGAAACATGTTGATTTTGAAGTTGAGATATTAGAATAGAAATGAACATTGTAAAAGTGTCAATAATAATGACAAGCTATTAAAAATGCAATCGTAAGAGTCCTATAGCAATAAGTAGAAATGTTATTGTAATTAATTGAATTTTCGAACTTGAAACATAGCTATCATGCCTAGCATGTATGTAACACAAATGTATAAAATAATGTATTACTTCAATTACAAACAAACAATACAGAAAATGGTATCTACACCATTGCATTCCCTCTCCAGCTTGTTCCAAGAAGACTGTAAATTTAATCTAAAGAACTTGAGAAAAAATTCTTCAATTTCTAAAAACTGCTTTTTAAGTCATAATAATATGATCTAAAAACTGTATCTCAACATTCTTAACCGGAAAATTTCCTAAACAACCGACACAATGGAATCATATCAGTTGTTTACTGAAATTGTTAATGGTGATTGACTCCCCGCTTTACAGGACGCGCTTCCACCATACACAGTGGTAGTCATAGCACCAGCTTTCCTAAGGCTATAGCTGTAAAGAAAATCAAAGCGTTTTGTATTGCACCAGCGTACACTGTCCAAAACCCCAAGGCTTTCTAGTTTGAGCCACACACACTCCAACACACGATCAGGAAGAAAAGGATGTACACCGCGCAGGCAGTTAAATCTCGCCAGCTTCACTGAAAACCTTGCGGCCAGGTAGAAAAAAGCGAAACTACCAGAGCAGGAGACTATGATGCTTTCCCAGAACATAACCCAAGCCAGCTTTTCATGCTTGTGCGCAAGCATGGTATACACCGCAGCCATGAAACCATACGCCGTAAAGGCAAAAGAAGCGCAAACCAACAAGTTGTTGATAACAAGGAACAGTACCTTATCTCCCGTGGTAAGAGGTGTACTCATCTGCCACATGAGCACCGCAAACAGGGACAGAAAAAAGGCCAGGCAATCAAAAATGATAAACAGCTTGAAGGACGTGATTCCAATCAGAATTGGCATGCCTAACATTTTCTCTGTCTCTCCGTTCTTTAGATCCGTCTTGAAACCGCCAGGAATGGTGAAGACCGCTGTGAATGACATTGTCGCTAACAACACTGCTACAATTAGTTCTTTGTCGCGCCTTTTATCATATGTTTCATTCACCATGTTAATGGCATTCTTGTACTTTTGCAAACTCAACTTTGGAGCGCTGTGCAAGAAAGGCTTGCTCTTGGAAGGATAATTAGCCATTAGTCCAATTATCTGGTAACTTTCATGGTACTCCGTAATTTCTCTTGCAATGTCCAGGGCTGTTAAGCCTGCCTCGTTAGACGCCTCTTTGTTTATGCCCAGTATATTCAGCAACGATATTACCATCTACAACAGTCACTTTTTCAGTGGTTAATAATTTTTTTTAAAACTGGGAATTCATCATAATTATATTAATTTAGATCTATATCATCAATTTTTAATCATCATGGATTTTATTTATAATCTAATCATTAATGTTAAATTCCATGGGTCAAAATGTACCTGCAAACTCCAATTACCATAAGATCTAAAATTGAACCCAAACCATTATATTATAAATAAAATCAACAATCATAAAAAAACAATTTAGGGGAGAGGGGCTAGTTGTTGTGCGGACTAATTTGTCAGCATGTACCTTTGTTTTTTTTTTTTTAAAATGTGGACTGGCCTCTTATCTATCTATAACTAAGGTTTGGAGGTGTGATTGATCATGCGACTTGCTACATCAGCACATCTATTGAGAAGTATCTAACATTTGACTTTTTAAAGATTTGGCCAAACTTAATCATGTGACCCTTAATAGTCGAACAAAAAGATATCATCTGTTGTTTGTCATGGTAATTAATACATTTTCCTATTTTTCATCAAGATTCGTCAAGATGTTTTACAATTTTTTGTCAATTTAAAAAAATTGCCAATAAATTAATAATTTTTTCAAAAAAAGGAAAGATTTTCCAATATCCTTAATATTCATGAGGATTTTATATCCTTTTTCAAGAAAGGTTTCGTAAAGTTATCACTGATCTACAATATTAAAAGAAACCTTGATATTTAAATCATTTTCCTAGAGTAAGAAAGAGTATGTAAGAAATATTAGTTGGGGGTATTTGATTTAATCAGTACATTTTAAGCTTTCATTTGTTTAGGTAATTCAACTGAAATCATGCTAATAGACAAATTAGTGTAATTTCAAATGAATCATGTAAACAAATTAAAGCTTAAAATATACTGTTTAAATCTAATAACTGATAAGAAAATCCAATTAGTCACTTTGTATCATCGTCAACAGAATGTATTAGACTGTAAATTTATAAGATCAAACACAATCTAGAAATTAATAAAAAAACATTGCATAATTTCTGTAAAACGTGGTTGTAGAAAAATAAGTTCAGTGACACTCACAAGAAATTCTTGGGATGAAAAGAAACTTACATGAAAATTTTTGTTCCTTGCTGCAATATGCAGAGGTGTATCTCCCCTTTCCAAGGTCTCTATCTTTGGAGGCTTCTCAAGTCCCTGATTCACCAACTCTGATAATTACTGTTAATAAAGAAACGTTGCATACTTTCTGTAAAACGTGTACTGAAACAAACCGCAGAAAGGTTGTAGAAAAATAAGTTCAGTGACAATCACAAGAAATTCTTGGGACGAAAAGAAACTAACATGAGAGTTTTTGTTCCCTTCTGCAATATGCAGAGGTGTATCTCCTCTTTCCAAGGCCTCTATGTTTGAAGGCTTCTGAAGTCCCTGATTCACCAACTCTCCTAAAACTTCCGGTACTGTTTTATTCAAGCAATCAACAATTCGCACTTGGCTAACTAGAGCACCTAAGTGTATTCCAAAATTATTTGGTTTCTTAACAGCCTCTAGGCTGCTCTTTATCAACGCTTTTACTGCTTCCAGATGACCTAATTTCGCTGCCATACAAATCGGAGTTTCTCCCTCGTCATTAGTACAATCACAAAGATTGCGCTGAAACTCTATTAACTGCTTTATTATATGCACATAGTTTCTCCCAACAGCTATATGCAAGGCTGTATTGCCATGTCTGTCCTTTACATTAGTAACCCCTTCGCGACCTATTGAGTCTAATCTATGCTTCACCCGATCTGTAAGATAGACATCCAAAATCATTGTCAAGTGACATTTACATCTATTAAACAAATACATTGAACTGAGAAATTAGTCTTAGATGGTCTTCAAGAAGGTTAAGGGTTAAAGAATGTCTAATGGATAAAAACACCTAAAACTACAATCATCCTTGTGCCAAAGAATGCGCGCTAACAAGGGAGGAGACAATTCCAAAGATAGCATTCTATAGGTGATCTTAGCTACATGTTTATATATACATAGAGTAACAGATATTATTAGAAATGAATAAGCAGAAAGAAAATTGACCTGAATCTCCTCCGTTTACTGCAACAATCAAAGGTTTTGCAGCATCGATCCCTCCGCTGAGCTGTTCACCCTTAGCTGCCATGGCTTATCCCCCCAGCTTGAAGAATATCTATCTACGTTGCCTTTAAATGCCTGAGTCACTAAGCAAAAAGAGGGCGTGTCACAGGTTGAACTTCCCTCTCTCATCCCCATGGAACTGTATCCCAACTAAACAATAGATTTGAAAAACCAAAAACCAATCAAGCAATTAATTCAGACAAGCGCTATGTAATTTTTCGAAGGTTCTTCCTTTGACCTGGGGAAATTCCCTCCCCCAGGTACTAGAAGGAGCCACCGACTCAAGTATTTATGTGGCAGAGTAAACAGCCGTGTGAACACAGTTATGGCGCAGATTAGATGGCGTCACATGGTGAGGTTCCCTGTCGATAACAATTAAAAAAAATGTTTGAACGCTTATAAAATTCAGTACTAAGGTTTAACGTGGAAAATGTCTTGGGCATGGAGACGTAAAGATGCCTTGCCAATACAAAAGTCAGCGTTATTTTCACTATTTATTAAATAGAGACATTTATTCGTGTTTTTGGTATTTTAAGATAGGTATATTTATAGATAGGTATGTTTATATGTATATTTAATTTAGTTTATTTATTTTTTTATTGTTTGTGGTTCATCTACTTATTTGATTGATACATCCAAATATCTTATTTTAGATCTACTTAATTTCTTTACTTACATATGTTTTTTTTTTTTTTTATAATTAGGATAAAACAATATGTAAAGGTTCTTAAAATAATCACAAAAGAGTTTGTTGGCCTCCACACAAAAAATGTAAGATTTGTGTTTTCTAATGTATTTTCAAGTTGTATTTGGATTATCATAATGTGGAAGAACTATATGATTATTTAAAAATGGGTATTGAAGTGTGCAACTTTTCAAGGAGATCCATAAAACTAGTTCTAGAGTAACTCTCCATAACTAGATCCAAAGTAGCTCAATAAGACTAACTCCATAATTCTTACCTAAAATTAGATCTAAGATATCTTTGCTCTAGAGTATAGCTACCAAAGTTGGCACTAGAGTTTTAGATATAGTTACTCTTTCAAATTCTACATTAAATCTTGCCTTGGAGTTACTAGGATTTATCTCCTCCAAAGTCACTTTATAGAATTAGCTCTATGCTTCTAGCTCTAGAGTCACTATTTAAGAGTTTGACCCCTAATTCACTATTTCAATTAGCTATTAAATTGCTTTTTCATTGGGCTCCCAAATATTCTAAAATGAAATTCTTCAATAAGTTTATGTTTTTTACAATTTTGTGACATAAGAATGGTAGGACCCACCTTCACATAGGCATGATCCATGTAATGTTTATTATATTAGAGATTGTAATTAAAAATAGGTACAATAAGAGGTGAAAAAATTATCCTAGAAACACCATCAATTACAAGTTCCACACAACATGATCAAAATCATATTATAATAGTTATTGTCAAATTTTATTCTTGAAATGTAGTGATGAGGATGCAAGTTTTTATGTTTTCATTTTTCTACATTGATGGGGTTTATATGCACCAAAAGAAATTTATTAACAACTACAAGTATAGAGGATATTTTATTTGATTCTATGTAGCTAGAAAGATCTTATTTCTATTAGAATTATAAGTTCTTCTATTTGTTTCTATTGTTTTATCCTCCTCTATTATTGTAAACACATTCATTAGAATAAATACTTCCCTATATACATAAAATGATGTACTTTTAGAGGTACAAACTGTTTTAATTATCATATTAGATTTTCCACTTCAATTCAAATTTTATCTTCTATATAAATATGCTTAGATTAAAGTGTTGGATAAAAAACACAAAATTATAAATAGAAATTTGATTATGAAACATACAAAACCAAATCCATATACTAGAGAATAGAAATATAAGACAAATACACATTCAAATGATATAACAATATTTTACCATACACTCTAATCTAAAATTTTCTAACGCATTAATCTCTATAATTTAACCCTACTTTTCTTATTTCTGCATGTGCTCTATCTTGATAGTCAACAAATGATTATGTTTTGTTAACTTAATAATTTAGCTTTAAAATTTTGTTCAAAATCGATTAATTTGAAGAAGTCAACTATGGAGAAAAGTTAAATAACTATTTATGATAATAATAAAAAATGTTTGAAGGCTTACAAAATTCAGTACTAAAGTTTTACATGAAAATGTCTCGGGTGTGAAGACATAAAGATGCCTTGCCCATTCAAAAGTTAGCATTATTTCTAATAGTAATTTATAAAAAACCTAACCCTGATCAAATAAGACTCAAATAAATATTAACAGAATATTCCTTAATACTTCATAATATAGGTTTTGCAGATGGGAAACAAAATGTTGGTCAAACTTTGAATGTTTCTGGTCAACGAATAGGTGGCAGATTCCATACCTGAATTACCATAACGTATTAGAAATTTTCTTACGATGCTTCTTTTAATAAGATGTCGCTTGGTGTTCGACAATTACAAGGCTGGCTAAAAAATATGGCGTACCCTCCTTCCAAGGTCAAACTACGATCAGGTTAAACAAAGTGGTTAAATTAGAGATATTCATATGTAGATGGAAACGAAAGTGTTCAAACTTATAGTAAGAGTATGTCTTATTTATATATTTTTCAAAAATTATTTTGATTGGGTTAATTTTAATGTAATGATTAGAGTATAAGGTGTTTTTATGTGTAATAGCTGATAATTATTTTAATTTTATTTTTTTATTTTTTTATCTTTATTTATTTTTATAGTGTAAATTTGATTTGTAAATAGTTATGAATGACATTCTTTTTTAGAAATTTAGAAGGTTTAAGAAATGAGGCTTAGATTTTTAATTGGAACTCATATTTTTAGACCATAAAATAGTAAACCTTTTTATATAGGCTCTTCATTTGGGTAATCCAAACCCCCACCTTCATATAGTTTTCAAATTACTTTAAGAAACAGAAAACTAAACTTTTTCAAAAAAAAAAAATTATGTAATACACATCATGTTCAAGCAAAATAAACAACACATCTTTTAGAATTTCAAGGATCATAGAAATTTGCATCAAAATACTAAAAAGGGTGAGCTCAAATTGTCATTCAATAAGGTATATTTTTTTTCTCCTTGGAAGATCTCTTCATTTTTAACTTCTAGATGTGTCATAGATTTCTATTAGCTAAAACTAACTAGAACTTAATGATCTCTTTTGAAAAAAAAAAAATTAACATGAGAAAAAGGATTTTTAATGCAAAATAAACCATCATTGACATCCCACTCTAAGAAATCTACTAGAAACAAAGATTGAAACTACTCTGCATAATTATAGTCAAACAAAAGATGCTCAATAGTTTTACATCAATACAAAAAGTACATGTTTTAAAGGCATACTCATAGAGGTCAACTCAACATTAATTGTGATATTTTTAAGGATTAGTAACCATCTAAAATAAGCTCAACCATGCATGAACAAATATTTTTAAGACATAGGACCAATTAACCATAGAACAATCAAGACTCCTACTATCATTCAATTTGTATATAGCTTAATTTCTATCAACTTGAGCAAGATACAAAATTAATCAATAGAATTTTTGTTTAACACAAAACCATCTTCCCAATTAAAATGTTAAAACATATTTTTTTTATTATCAAGAAAGGAGCACAAAAAAGAACTAGGGATACATAAGGAATACATGAAACACAAAATTAGTATCCCAAGCATAACATAGAAATTTATTTATATAAAAAATGTCAAGTTTCAATAAAGTTTCAAAGTGTTGGATATTGATGACTTGGTTGATTTGATGATTGGACCTTTTGAAGTGACATGTTTCAGTCCAACAACAATAAAACAATGTTGTTGGAATTAGTTTTTAATATATATATGCTATCTTCTATTGTTCGCTTAATGTTATGTTAACTTAGTTTAAAAACTTAATGTGGGTTAATGGAAAAAATCAAATCTGAAGAAAATTCAAAATTATTTATGATAATAATAAAAAATGTTTGAAGGCTTACAAAATTTAAAACTAAAGATTAACATGAAAATGCCTCAAGAATGGAGAAATAAGGATGCCTTGTCCATGCAAAATTGTTGGTGTAAATAAAGTCTTGTACCTAGTTAATTCATTCCTAGGGGACTTA